>UXSR01000791.1:0-17823 GCA_900604375.1 Mesocestoides corti
ACCCACCCAACGCAGACGACGCGATCGAACAGAATTCCTGTACTTGTTGTGTGAAACCCAAAGTCATTTTTGCTAACTCCAACATACCATGAAATATTCCCGCTGGAATATGTGCAGTCTTGCGTCTTTAATAGTTTGTGACTGCGTATTTGTAAATATCTAAGATCTTTATAATAAATTTGTATACATGTGCTATGTCGTTAATTCTTCTGCTCAATCATAATTGAAAACCGTCTATTCCAAACAGAGGTAATTGTGAAATCTAATAATTTTTTTCTTCTAAAGACAGAAGCACTTGATCTCCATACAGTTGGTATCTTAAAATGTGGTCAGTGACCATACAGTAAAGATGTCAATTTGACTTATTTGCAAATCAGTGCGTTTGTTTTATTTACTTTGCCCCAAAGAATTATAATTTCGTTTGCATCAAAAAAGTTATGCCATCCGAAAAGATTAACGCATAACTTTGACACACGTTGATATATGATTTCGGCTGGATATTTACAATCGGAGACTGAAGAAAATTCTTTTACAAATAATAAATCTTCTCCAATCAACTACATGCGTGAAGGTTACCCTTACTGCCTAAGATTAACTTTTACTTTTACTGGTATACAGGTGATGTTCATCAAAGGCTAATCAAATGAGTTGCTTATGTACCTCATCACACATATCACTTATTGGAATTGCCCGTTTTTAGTTAAACCCGGATAAACGCAAGCCGCTTTCAGTTTTACCACAATGCTGGTTAATTCCGAACCGCACAATCTCTAGGCTACACGAATCACTCACGCACATGCATGTAAGTGCAAAAGAGGAATGAACAGGTTAATGCACCAGCAATACAAAGGATGGGCCAACCAAACTTAAGTTATCAATGAGTTATATGTAATGAATATACTACACATTCAATGCTTTCTTGCCAGTGCCCACATTTTTTTCGTCGGAACGTGAAATAAACCAATCATTCCGGTTAACTACATGGGGTCTAGGATATACTTTATTCGCGTTACATTGCTGTGAAGCATGTGTGTGGTAAAAAGCGCTAGGTTTTCTGCCACACGATGCACACACATTATGCATGCAGTCTAAACGTGGAGTAATTACAGAGTGTCGGAGTGCGTGAGTGTAGATCAAGTGAAGTAACTATTCTATAACCCCATGAAATTTAGCTTAAAATCTGCTAACCCTGAATCCAAGAAAGTCGGAATAATTTCGCAAACTATTACTTGGATGACCCGGAATGTGAAAAAAGTTTCTTGACCTAACGTTACATTGTTTTTAATTATGGAGACGCGTTAATATTCTGCGATTTCGCATTGACAGATAACAAGTGGTAAAAGTAATATGTCCAATAAATGCGATCTGTGGATTTATGTTATAAAATGTCGTTCTAGATGAAATAATATTTGACATGTATAAAAAATCGAAGATAATCCTTCCAGTTGCAGAATTTAAGTCTATTAGCTTTCAATTAACCGCTGTTTTTAGGTAGTTGGGTGGCGTTTTTACGTGTAGGACGTTAATTCACCATAATAAAATTTTTAAAAGCAATCAATTCACCAAGCACAATTACAGGATTCAGGGATTTAAGCAAGGAAATAAACGGCCTTTTAGAGAGGAAAAATGGTAGAAGCTGGATGAACTCTATGAAAGCATGTTCACGCGATGACACAAAAACGGAGTGACACAGTTCTTCCGCCAAATACTTTTCATGGGCGTAATCATAGGTACTTTATGCCGACAAACACAATTTCTCAACGTTGTTGAAGTGAACCCGTTTTTTGTTTCACTGAATTCAACTTGTAAAAGAAAAACGAGACAAATTTTCCTGTTTAACTCGTAATTTCTTTCAGGCAACTGTGGGTGTTATGGTTGCTTTGTGTAGGTATCCAAACAAGAGGCTATATATAGCTTTATGAATTCTAGGATTTTATAAAAATTGACGTCAACTTTAAGGGCGAAAGTTAAATAGGGCAGCTTATACCGTATTAAAGCATCTCAGACAAATTTTAGTTAAATCTGCAATTTGTTAGGAGTTATGACGGGGATTGAACAAAGTACGTTATGGGGAAAAAGGAGACAGGAAGCAGTTGAGTGCTGAAAAGTATTGCGTCTCTCTAATGTCTTTGATGAACTACGGTTGTCCTTCACCTTCACGAATTAACTTTGAGAGGCCACATTACATAATACTAAGCATATCACTTGGCTTTAGGGGAGTTTAAATGGTCTCAGTGATTACCTGCAATTCAGGAAGTTCCACCAAGCGATGCCTGCTTAATTTAAGGACAGGAATTTGAACTGCAATCGTGGATCAACTCAAAGATTTAAACGTTTGTTTGCAGTCATGACAAATGGTGTTAATCCTAGAGAGTTTAACATGGACGAATTTGCAATAGGAACGGTTTTTTTATGCGGACTAAAAGCAGCAGGTGGATTGTTTTTGGGGCAATTTATTGGATGGCTTATGCTCCGTCCAGTATTCTGAACATTGTCAGCAAAAATCTTATTTAGAACATACTTCCAGCCTAAGAACAGCTTGACCGGTCAGATTTTCGTATTCATTATTCTGCAAAATTTAAATGACATGGAACTAGAAACAACCTGAATCCTTCCACTTCCCATACAAAGCCTATTATAACTTGTGTTTAGGAGCAATTCTGCGAGCTACGGACAGTAGAGTTACGAGTTTTAACACAAAAGGAGGTGAATTTAAAACACAATGCGATTCCTAGTGAGTAGACATCAAGCCCATCATCTTTAGTGACTGCTAGCATAAACCTAACAAATGCCACAGGATAATTGCATCCAAAAGAATCGTTGCACACTTTTATTTTGAAACGTAAATCTAGAAGTCATAAATCATATTTCAAACCTGAACACTTCTAAAATAGGCCTTTGGAGTTTTGCGTGAAAACCACTTTTGACAGTGAAAATCCCACACTCAAACCATTGTGAAACGGATCTAGAAACCGACAGCCAACTTACAGCAATGGATGATCATGACAAGTACCCAGCACGTGCAGTCACAATCGACAGTAGAAAACCTCATTCAGACTAAATTGCATATAATCAAAAGCCATTTGAAATTCGGTGAGGTAAGATAAGCAGATTGCATGTAAGCAATGTCGGTAGACACTTAGCTTTAACAAATTTGCTCTTTGAAGTTCCGAAGAAATCAGAATCGCTAAGAGTACTCGAATGCCGATTTGTTAGAACTAAAGCGTTCATTACCCAATGGTTTATTGAGGACGCAGCCATACTCGAAGGAAAATTTCGCATGGCTTAGGGACTTTTAAGCTAAACCTAAAAGAACTAAGGTCCAAACCTACCCCATGTTTCGGCTTAATGCAAGCGGAATCTTTAACCACCGGTTCTGCATATATTTGTTCTTGATAAAAATAAATCGGCGCGATCGTGACGGCATCTGGTGAGAGACGAGGGCCCGGGGTTGATGCACAAACGAGGTCAACGAGATCCCCATCTTCCCATTACACACACTAAGCATCTCTCCTCCGAGATTCTGTTATTCGAAGGCACATTTGCTCTAGGTAAAGAAACGCGGACCGACACGACGACTGGTAACACTGCCAGCACTCTGTAGTACCTACAGTAAGTCAGGACTCACACCATCGGCCTATAACCAGTCAATACCTGACACCACGGACCGAAATTTTAGAGAATTTTAGTTAAACTATTCGATATCTCGAACGTGAACATGAACGCACAAACTACCTTTATCTGATCACAGTGCCTACCCGCGGAAATTGAGTCCACTAGTTATGGACGACAGGACCATATGAAAAATAAACGTAACCAAAACTAATTCACATACAAATGACGTAAACGCACCGAAATCCCCTGTTTATTGGTTTGTGACATAGAGCAAGACGTCAGGCGGTTCACACCTGAGCGCAAACTAAGCTCTTATTCGCCCGATTAGAAAACTCGCTACCTAAAATCACTCCCGACTGCCACAGGCTGCAGGTCTATTATCGGGGATCAGTATCCACCGCAGTTAGCAAGGTTACTCCCGAAGCAAACCCTTTAACTGAGCTTGACGTCCATCAAATATTGATGTCAAAAAAAGTACACGGAAAATTTTTCTTCAGAATTCCTAGGAAATCACGCCTGGATGAAGGGGAGGGACTGAAGATCATTGGTAAAATTACAGCCTCAATGACCACATACGAGTAAGTATCAACCAGCACCACTGGGCTGCTGTGGCATGTAAAGCTGAACAGAGTGAGCCGGAGTGTGAACATTCTGGGGGAGGGTGAACGCGTTTTGAACACCTTGAGGAGGCACACCCATGGTCATAGCCTGAGCGAATAACTGCTGAGCGGTAATGTACGGATTCGCAGCCAACAATATCTGGGGTTGGGGTTGCTGTTGAACGGACTGTACAGGACCTTGTTGTTGGCCGGGCTGCAACTGAAGCGGCTGTGGAGGGATGAGAGGTTGCTGATTCTGATGGTGCAACTGAGAGTTAATTTGAGGGGGTTGACTGTTGGCTCCAACTTGATGAACAGGGAATTGGATCAAACCAGGTGCCTGATAAATGGACTGCGGATAAAAACTAAGAGCCCCTGGCGGAGCCTGGGATCCAATCAACTGACCAGCAGTGTATTGTGGATAAGCGGCCACAGTTGCAGGTTGTCCTTGAATGGCACCAATTTGATGATTATACCCGGCGTGGAATTGCGGCCCTTGCGATTGAGGAGCAGATGTGATTGGCTGCGAACTAGGCTGCGCATGATTCACTTGACCCGATTGTGGCTGAGTAGGCACACCGGCAGTCTGCTGCCCAGAAGCCTGTGAAGAAGGCACGGCACCGGTCAACGCATGCATCCCAGGATAGGCAGTTGACTGAAGACTCCCCGAGACCGCAGGAATAAAAGGTACACTAATTGGGTAAGATGCGGTCTGTACAAAAGAAAATCCTTGAGGTGGAAATAACGAGAAGGGCATTTGCTGGGCCCCAGAATTGGTTTGGTCAACAGAGCGCTGTCTCGTGTACGTTCCAGTGGGCACGGCCTGTCTCAGAGTTTTTGAACCAGCTGCCGACTGAACTGCACTTTGTTGAGCAGAAAATGTCCCTGAAGCAGAAAGCTGCTGAGACATCATGGCTAACTGTTGCGGAGAAAATCCTGTTTGCGGCGGTTGTCGTAATGCAGCCAGCTGAGGGGCCATAATGGGAGGTATCATGCAGGACATTGAAGAAGGTAAACTAAATGGAGCCGTCGAGGCACTCCCATTCGGCAAAGAATGCTGGCCAGCAACGGTAAAGCCGGGCATCTGCAATGGACTGCACGGAACCGGCTGTGAATAAGGAGCAGGGGTAAACGCAAGTGAACCAGCGGGCAAAGTTTGAGGAGTCGAACTCGGCTCAATGGGCAGAACAATTCCAGAGGGCTTAAACTCAGGTGCGTCAGGATCAAGAGTAAACTTTTTTTTTTCAGCTTTCTTTCCGGGACCGTCAACAGGCACTGACGAATCCGCATCTGGTGAGGTGGAAACATTTGTTGAATTTTCCAAGGCCGCAGGCGTAATATCATGCGAACTTGACTTGGGACTAGGAGGCTTATCAACACCACCATCAGATGTTTGTGATTTACTAGATGACGACTCCACATGAGTCTTCGGCAGATCACGGAAGGGCACAGAGGCGGCCGCTTTCAGCGAACGGCCGTCGCCAGGTCGATGCGCATCTGGGTAGTCTCGCGGGAGCGACGCACGCTTGCTCCCACGTCCACCTCTTCTGCCGCTGCGGAAGCCTTTTAATTCTCGCCCCTGAACACCATCTTGTAGAACAGCGCTGTACCTAAGTTCTTCATTTTCAGCTTCATCGTCGGCAATGCTATCCCAAGCCGACCCCTGGTCCTTCACATCTTGAATTTCTTCCGCAATTTTCGTGTAATATACTTCCTTAGTCTTATAATTCGGGTCACTTTTATCCAGCGGAACACTAATCAAAGCAATTAGCGTAAAAATAATGGCTTACGTGTAGCCTTCTAAGTTATCACGATAGGATGAAGTCACATTATATTTTTGCTCATTTACTGCAAACATAGCCTCCGGAGGGAAATTGTCATCCGATGTTAAAGAAAATGCTTCTGCATCTTCATTAGAATTGAAGTAGTGCTGCAAACATGTATCGGGATCGTCAAGCGAACACGAAACATCTGGCGGCGCCTCGTCTGAAAAAAAAACGGTTTACACAATGCATCAGACTACCTTTATGCACTTCCACAGGGTTCACGTTGAATAGGACTATTTTCCTTATATCTGACACATTTATAACTTTATCCTCTTCAACTTCAAAAGGCCCATCATCTGCTCCCCATGGGGATGAACGAACACATTTCATACCAAATTCGCCCTTAAAAAACCGTTAAATATTGATAATATATTACATTAGGCGCGACAGCTTTAATGACACCAACGCACTTCTGGTTAGATGTGTACACCTCGCCAACATTTCCCTAAAGAGTTAGAGCTAACCACAGAACTTTACCAGAAAACACCGTGCAAAATGATACGTCAAATGTGGACTCGAATACATACCGAAATCCCCAGAGGAGTGAGCCTACGTATACGAAAGTATAAAATGAGGAATTACTTGAACAGACGACAACTTAGGAATGCGCATTTGGGGCTTCTTGCGTGGTCTACAATAGGTTATGGGCGAGTAGTTTAAGCTACCTCTGGTTCTGTTTTAAAACGCGTTTAGCAGAGGTTGACATTGTTGAAGTATGCTGCGCAAGTTTTATGGAAGAGAACGAGTGACCAAGGAAAACCAAAAAAACCAACAGCCAATTTCTTCGGATATGCACTTTAAAGAGATAATTTAAACAAGCAGAATACCCCGTGTTACCGTACCAAAAAAATAACTTTCTGACAGATACAAAATGATTTGTTTTACCTTGTATGATATGCAAACAAGATTACTTTCTCTTGCGTAATCATAAAAAATCTCTTGTTATACGGATTTGGCACAGCCTGTTTTGAATACTTGAAATCAGAAATCAGGTAAAATTTTAAATAGTGGTAAAACAATTAATTAATGGCTTAAGGGTCTCTGTCTTAAGAGAATTTATGAAAAAATCTATGGTTTCATTGAAATTTTTTTACGTTAAATACTTTGGCACTGTCAAATATGCACGGCAAAATCAAGTCGTGCGATATTAATGTGCAGTTATCTCGCCTTTTTTCGACATACTGGATGAAAAAGGAAACACCACTTTCTAGAATAGCCTCTCAGGCATATGTCAGAAACAAAATTCCTTAAAAATTGATAATTAACTTCTAAGTCAATGAGTAATTAGATGACATCAGATGCAGCATCGTAATTCATCTTGCCCTTCTTTTGCCCTTCTTTCTTTTGTGGTTTTTCATCTAGCCGAATTTTTCCATGGTTGTATCTTGTGTTTTGACTTGAGTTTTGTTAAATTGTTAATTGTTATTATTGGGTTATTAAACAGCCCTTAGTACTCCAAATTAAAATAAATTTAACCAAAATACAAATAACATAATTGTGAAAAAGATCGAAATTTTATGGATTCACTTTTCTTGAATTCGATCTCTAAAGTAAAATAGAAGGTTGAGTTAACATTCAAATAACATTTTCATTGACACCATTATATTATCGGGTCATATTGGAGCAATGTACTTAATAGCAAATTATGGAACTTTCGACGTATTAGCCTTTGTGGTGTATTACAATTGGCGAATGATAAATTAAGCCGCATCACATGAATCTGAAGGCGAATCGAAACATTGGCTGAAATGTTAATGTAAGGTTAATCATCTCGCATACTTCGTCCGTATTATCGACCCATTATTGAAAAGTTTTTTTATTTCAAAAAAGATCAAAGCAAACATATCCTATTTCAATAAGGGACAGTGCACATTGAAATCGTGCACCAGTGGCTTTTAGATACCACATATCATTTTTTTAATTTTGTGAAGTTACGCATAGTAATTATAGTAATAATAGTTAAAATACATTTTTTGAGGTGAATTGGCATCTTTACATATTTCACAGAGATTTCGTACAAATTCTTATTCACGTGTTAATTCTGGAAGGTAATGACTGACAACACAAAGCAGAATCTCACACATGAAGTGATTGTTTTTTTAAATGTTGTTGGGTGAATGTTCCATTGATACATAAGTAAAATTCGCAATTCTTAAAAGGCCTGAAAAATTTATTGACTCCATTACTGGCAGTTGATAATGGAAGTGCCGTCAATGAAATTTCCTTCTAAAAGTTAAAATTAAAAATAAATAGAAAAATGCAACGGGCAAATAAGATTTTAAAACGAGGCTTTTGTGTCCTCAAATCAGAACCTTAACAATAACATGCTAGAAAAACTTGTGAATTTAAAAATGACCCACAAGCAAAAGTCTCTCAATGTATATTTACTTAAGGTATTGCAGTGTTGGGTTTAAAATAATTCAATTGTCGATGTGTGAAATTTTTTTCAATGTATATATGTATTCCTTTATGGAATAATTGTGGTTTTTAGATATTTATTTCGCTGGCTTACAATTAGGTACTTACACCTTTTAGTGAAGTCATTATGACTATTACTAATTGCATTTAGAGTTTTACAACGTCTCATGGTTCACCCAGAACAATGAATCTCAAATTATGTTAATTTTTTTACAGTGTCTTTGAAAGGTCGGTCTGAAATTTAATGAAGATGCTCGAAGTATACCTTAAATGGTCTATTGTACATTAAAGAATCTAAAAAGTTTAATTGCTTTAAAAGAAGTTAAAAAATACTGCTCACTTAGGTCCACGAATTTATTTCCTGGTTCATTAACCAAACATTCTAACTTCAGTATAGGTTTAAGATAAGCTTTTCTAACTATTCAAATTGTGGTCATATATTAAACACGCTGACTTGTTTCCACAAATTTTCGAATCATTTTTTCCTAAATTTGATATTATTACTGGACAATCGATACCCTTGTGATATAAGCTGTTGTGCCATTGGTTTATTTCCACCTTCAGCTTCTTTGCCTTCAGCCCGAAGTACGTTTATTCTGTTTTCTCATTCTTCAAATTGCACGTTATGCACGGACAGGTTAAAGTTCGTAGGTCGCCAGAGCATGAAGCTAAACTTCGGGAAATTCAAAAACAAACGAGTAAAAATTTCACAAAATTAGCAGATGAAGTTTTGGCCAGACGACGCTCTGGGGATTTTGGTCTCGGGATTTTGGTTAAAGTTGCTGAGCTGTTGGAAAAGTCTCCTGATACATTTACACTCTGGAACTACCGGCGTGAAATATTGACATATCCCACTAATGCCAACACTTCTGCCGACGCTAGGTCGAAGATGTTTGACAATGAACTCGTTTTAACTTCCAAATGTCTCATGAAGAATCCCAAGTCCTACGCTACATGGCATCATCGGACTTGGACCATGTCGCACCATCCCACTCCTGATTGGAAAGCTGAACTTGACCATTGTAATAAGGCACTAAAATCAGATGATCGAAACTTTCATTGCTGGGATTATAGGAGATTTGTCGTTAAAAGTTCCAGGACTCCAAATGCTGATGAACTTGACTTTACTTACATGACTCTGGAAGAAAACTTTAGCAATTATTCTGCTTGGCATTACAGGAGTAGTTTAATTGGTGGAAGTGACGAAATTTATACCGTCGCGACTCCCGTTAGTCCACCACCCTCTCTCGACATCAATCGCACTTTAGACGACCCCTGCTATCCATGGGATGACTTTGATCTGGTCCACAATGCTGTTTTTACTGACCCTAAAGATCAGGGCCCCTGGTTTTACTATTGGTGGCTTCTCGGACGTGGTGTAAAACATTCTTATCTGCGCGAGGTCTACCTTTCTAGAAGTCTTCAGCGCGCTGTTCTTGTTTTTACTTCTCCAAAGCTTAAAAGCGCTATTAGCCATTTAAATGTCGATGTTGTTGTATCGGATCCGTCTGCCAACATAGTTAGTACATACACTCCTAACAATTTTGATGGGTGGAAGAGTGCTTTGGATGATAATGTTTCTGCTGTGTGGTGGTTTGAGTTACCAAAAGAGGTAATTGAAGGTTGCGTAGTCTCTGTCACTGTTCACACAGAAGAAACTCGAGACACAACATCCGCTCGTTCTCCTACCGTCGATGGCTCTAAAACGTGGCTTTACTGTCAAATGGAACCTGACCAGCATGAATCTTTAACAAGAGTAGCTCTTGATCCTCGTCGTCTCCTTAACTTTATGATCTCTCCCATTCATGAACCTTCCAGTCTGTTGGGTGAGCTTGATACCGTTCGGGAACTCGTTGCAATGGAACCTAATAACAAATGGGCCCTATTGACACTTGTTAGTCTACTTCGCTATATCCGTCCCCCCAACTGCACCAATGAGATCGAGACTGCCGTGAAAACTTTGCAGGCAGTCGATAGTCATAGAACACGTTATTACGCTGATATGGCAAGCGCACACGCTACAGAAGATGCTCTTGTTGCTTCCTATGCTATCAATTCGCGAGCGCTCAATCTTTCGGGGGTCGGATTAACGCGTGTATGCTGTCTTGACTGGTGCAGCCTGATGACCCACCTCAACTTCTCGAACAACCATTTGGACATGCTTCCCGGAACATTCGCCTACTTGGTGTGTCTTAAAGAACTCCTTTTAGACGACAATCGAATTTCAACTCTGAGGCCTATTGCTGGCCTTCCTCAGCTAAAACGAGTATCAGTGTGTAGGAATCTTATCGCTCATTTCGAAGGTCTTGACCCTGCTCTTTCTTGTCCAAATCTTCGTGATCTTGATATCACCGGCAATAATGTTGCTGAACTGCCTGATTTCACAGTTCTTTTAGCTGAGCACCCCGGCTCGAAACGAAGTCATAATTCACTCAACGTTGTATACAATAAACCTGTGAAGACTTAGACCAAACTCATTGGTCACCACTTGTTTATGTATTTATATAAGTATACTATTTATATACAAAGCTCCACGCCCACCAGCCCATGAGTCGGAATCTGAATCTGTATAACTGCCAGAATTCCCAGCATGAATTTCAACATTTATTTTGTCGCCTTTCCTCCATCTTATACATTTATCTTGTGATAACATTCCTTCTTTGTTGCTTTACATGCTGTCATTTGACGCTAGCATTTACTTCCCGATTAAATTCTTGAGAAATATTGGGTGGCCTTTTCTTGTGTCCTCGGTCTAGTCCGCTTGTGATGATGTTTCCTGAATTTACCACTTTGTGGTTGTGAAAAAGCTACTATTCCCTTTGACGAAACTCGTGACTAAGTTCTGTGTTTATATTTTTATCGCCTTAGCGAGTTCATATTGCTTTTAAAGTAGTAAAATTACGTAGATTAATGTTAGTACCATAGGGTTTGTGCTGCTGAAATTGTTTATGTGCATGCTGATCATTACACTGAGGATACTCTATTTTATAATCGCGTTACCATGAATGTTATGCAATATTCGTGTTTAGTCATGAAGTATAAATAATGAACTTCTATGGTGTCAATCGCCTAACTGACCCACTTTATTGAATGCCAGGCCTCCTGTCGATGACCGTGCATGGATACTAATGAAACATTACCCCTAACTTCCTAAACTATGCATCACCAAATGAGCCTACATTATTCATTTGGGCCGACGTTGTCTTCTTCATCGTTTAGTAATCTGAAGCAATAGAATCATAACTTGATGGTAACAATGAATGTCTTTTTCAAAACTGTGGAAAACCATGGTCTACGTTGAACAGTTATCCCTTATTGGTGAATCGTTTATTATAACGTGGCGTCATGTATGGCATCGGTTCGAGGATGGATCTGTTATGACAGCCAAGGTTCACGCTTTAAGGGCATTGGAAAAACGAAATTCGAGCACTTGCACTTTGCTACTTCTATATCGGAAGCTGGCAATAGGACTTATTCGGACTGTATTAAATTACCTAACTTCACTCCGGCTTTGTGGCAAGGAGTGGTTTTTGTTTAATTCAATACAATGCCACTTTGGTTATCATTGTGGAATACTACAAGCCTTAGTTGCATCAATGCTAGTAGGCGTTTGCATTAAGAAATCAAATTTTCGTTTATCTTACCGCTACACAAATTCTTATTGATCGAAAATAAAAGTATGAGTGTTAGTTTTTATTCGACTATTTTCACCCTGTATGCTGCTTTGCAACACTTCTTTCTAGCCATGTTTTTTTGCCATGTCATAACTGCTTCAGATAATGATTTCGAGCTCTACATTTCATAAAAGCATTCGCATAATGATAAGTCACTCTCCTGTTTCTGTATTTGAAAACTCGATTCACCGTTTTATAAAGTAACCAATGCCTCTAGTGCACTGATATTTCGGGTTCGATCTACAATTATATTTCGCGCGGGCTCCATCATTCCGTCTAATAAGTATTGAATAGGGCTTATTTTATAAAAGTAATATCTTACACCACCTAAAACGATTACTTGAAGCTCTTGGAGGTGTTTGATTTGCCAAGTATTTTTCCAAAAAAATGTTTTACTTGGCTTGGCCTTGAGAGGTGATACTTTGACAATTAAAAAAACACCATTTGTGGATTTTTGGAGGTAATTGAGACGCATTTTTGCCTGTTTTTTTGGCATTGATTACTAATAAATTTGGACTAGATAAATCTGATAAATGAGAAATCGTCGCTGTTTCACCAGCATTCCTAACCTGCTGCTGTTCCGTTATCAGTACGATACTAGTACTTCTACAATCTATGTTCGTGAGTTTAAGATACTGATGACCATAAATTTGATTTTGTGCTCACCTTAACCAATCTACCAAATTATATGAGCAAATCTCTGTGCAAATAAGTTTCCCAAAGTTAGTCTTTCAGTTTTATGAAACTTTAAGTCGGAATTTGAGGTTTCCCACCAACAACGTTTCTGCGCGCGTTATACTCTAGACAAACTAATTACTATTTTCATCTGCACCGTTTACTACCAGGAGTCTAACCTTCTTCTTATCCCATGGCAATATGTATCAAGCCACACATTAAGGTGGTTATTTGTATTTGATTCTACCTTTGTAGGCACGCCTGACACCATGAGAACCATCAACTTGAACAAAGCAGGTATGGAGGGTCTTGATGCTGAAACAATCAACAAAATCATTGAAGAGAATTCGAAAGGTATTTTTCAGTTTTATGGGTGTTATCCGCCAGTTAGTCTCCCATGATGCGTTATGCACAAACTAGTTGATATACTATTCAGTAGTCCGTCCAATGTTTCCACCTCATCCGAACTGATTTATAGAGTAATAGCGTTTATTTATCTTGGTTATACCTTCTGGCTATGGTGTATGGCATTACTTTAGCATTTTGTAGGTAAAAAGTGCGCCATGATTAGCTTGTTATCTAGTTTGGCTATAAGGTAGAGTGATATCGCGCTGTTAAAGCTTCGTTAACATGTTTATTCTCATGTATGGACCATTTGCCTCTTAATTTAGATTATTAAGTGTTCAAACATCTACTTCGATGCCTTCACGACCGACTTATTAAGCAGTGTCATTCTGGAGTAAAGCCGATTGGTTAAACACCATCCACGCTAATATAGAATCAAGTAAATGTGACAATATGGTTGCTGATAAAACCTAGCAGAGTACACCACTTTTAGGATCTAGGTCTAAATCTGCTAATTTATCTTAATGTCTGATAGTTTTGTGCCATTCACTTCTATTACTAGTTGAAGTTATAAGCCGTTTCATGTTCAGTCTATGATTTTGTAAGGCGCCGTTTGGTCCATCGCCCACACCGGACTGAAATACGAACCTAACACAACGCCATTCTACAGTTTCAAGTTACGTTAAAGGACCGACAAATGCCGTTAGCAATCTGAAATGCTTCCCATAGTGTCATGCAAAATTATTTGTAAATGTCTTGCACTTTTTTTAGTCTGCTGTGGCAATTAGACGGGAATGGGCCAATAAATGGTCAGCTATAACACTTCTAACATCGATACATAATAACAAATGTTGCAGAAACCCAACACAGTCTGGTCAGATTCCACCACTTTATGCATTGTTTACTGTGTAAGAAGGGACATAACGTGATATCTCCTCTTATCTAGGGTCAAAATTTTATGAAAACGAGATGCGTCGTGGTGCCATCATTAAGAAGCAGGTCGAGGAGAAGCTCACCAAAATGGAGTCGCTGACTCGGGCTGAGATTGAGGCCGGTGAGAAAGAGGTAAGATCTATGTTAGCGCCCGCATCTAGGGACGACTTTGAAGCGTCTTTTTCCGGAGCAAGCGCAGTTCTTGCTCTCAGAGCCTGGCAATAGTGAGTTATTGTTATCGTGGCTGTGAAGATCCCTCAAACTGTCTCTTTTTGTAGCTCTACTGGTAGTTTCCCATAATGCAAGATTGCTTCCCACAAGCAGGTGTTGCTATTGGGTATAGATTATATGTGCTTGTTGCCCATAGTAATACTCGTGCATCCATGCGTTCGTTTTTAGATTCGCGCAAGATATGTATTTATAAAATTCGACTAAAAAAATTTGTGGCATTAAACGTGGACGCCTTTAACCAGTCTTTAGTCGATTTTAACTATCAAAAGTGACATTTTTCGTCAAATTTTGGATGTCCTTAGAAGTTCTACACGTATGTGGCATGATTGCACCATCTTAAAGAGTCGCTAACTTAAAAGGAAAACATATTTGAGGGAATCTCGTAGTTGAAATACCTCGGTCAGGTATGTATTTGTTACTTTGCCTTTTCGGTTTGCCATTCTGGTAATACTGGAGACGGCAGTTCATGGAGTGGAATATCATCATATTTAAACTTTTTGTTGCTTTGGGTTTTTCACTGTTAATTAACAACAAGCGCCAATCTGGTCGCCTACTGCGATTCCTATCAGGCACTTTTTTTTAACTTCAATGAGTCTTAGCAGCAGCAATATTAACGGCTCACGAGAGTGTGTAGTTGCCATTCAAACGCAGAACTTTGCTGCGGGCTCATACATGAGAGCAGTCAACATCAACGCCAACTAAAGCTTTTTACACTTGAACGTCTTGATTTCGAGTTCCATGTACTGATCCACCAGGAATTGCACAATCTGCCATGTACAAGTAGCATGTATGAATGGTTTTAACTTTGCAAAACGGCCAACCCTTCACAAGAACTGCTGCGTTGAGTTTCAGCCTGCCTTGCTTATCCGGGCTTCAAATAAGCATTTATTGTTCAACAGTCGCTTCGCGTCTAATAGCTGTGGCTCGGCTCGGCTTTTGGTAGCAGGTGCTTTGACCGATTATTTTGTCATTGCAGCAGAGCGTTTGATTTATTGCCAAAGGCTGTTGGTGACACTACAACCACAATAGCACCCACGTTGCCTGCAGCCGCAATTTCTAGCACGAAGGGGGCCCTGATTTGTAAGTGGGCACTCCACCTCATTCTAAGCCTAAACTATGGATGGCGTTAAGCATACCATCTGAACCGAAACGGGTCATTTTGTAGCACATGAGATGGCCTTGGCACACCTGCGAATTTCGCACAGCGTTTTAGTGGAAGCAGAAGTCTTGGCTCCCATTTCAATTCATTGACTTCTCGTAACGTCCTTTCAGCTTACTATTTTTTTACTAAGTTGACCTGGTTAACCAAGTCTCTGGCCCCCAAGTTGCAATTTACTAGGACTGGCGTCTGCTAAGGTGGCTGTTTTTAGGCAGACTACCACTGATTATAAGGGTGCTTCTTTTGTTTTACGCTCTCTTACAAGAATCTCATGGGGCGAAGCTTTTAATTTTGAAGATTAGTGACAGAAGAAGTAGGGAAGCAATCGAATATTTGTAACGAGGTTAAGATTGTCAGGACATTCGAGTCTGTCGTGCGTTTTCTTCATTTAGTCGCACGAAAGCGTTATAGTGTATTAGTACATTGGAGACCTGTTTGTGTGAGCTAAAGTAAAAACGCGAACACGACAAGTGGCTGGCCCATGCCGTTTGGAGAGGGATTTGTTTTATAGACGAGGTCACGTTGAATAAAGCAAAAATGGACCGTAAAGCAAAAAATTAATCGGTTTCGAAATGTTCCGGGGTTCGCTTTGGAGGTAAATATCTCTAGAAATTGTATTTGTTTGGACAATCTCCAATTCGGCTGCGTCACAACTCTCTCAAAAATGATCCAAATGAAAAATTTATGAAATTAATTTTCCAAAACAATGACTAATCGAGGCCATCATATCGATGCCTGTGTGCTATAAGATAGAAAAATATGATAAAAAATCATAGAACTTCGTACCTAATAGACTAAAGCAGATTTTTGAACAGAACTGCAGTTTCATTGTTAATGGAAATTGGATCTATCTTTAAAATGTGTTCACTCTCTGAATAACTCGTCAATTTGCTATTGTGTGTGATCCAGGAGCTGTGGGGCGCCCTTGGTCATGTATTGCATGGAAAATGGATTGCATCAACTTTTCTTATTTCGCATTATCGGCACTGCCAGTCCAAAGGCTAACTGGATGTGCTAATCGGGCCTGGTGGTCCTCATAACAACGAAATGTTCTATTTTTAAATCTACTTAAATGCTCTTCTCTTGGTATGATCAGCCCTCAAATATTGTCCTAGTCACCATTACTCTGCTTTTGACGTGTGCCAGTTTATACTGGGCTCCACGGGCTTATTTCTTCTATTCTTTGCACCCAGTGGAAACCGAAAATACTAGCTAACAACTTTATTATAAGTCGAAATATGTACATGCCGGATCCGAGGTATAAGTCGCTCAAATGCTTGGTGTATCGTGTCTAGTTAAAGTTACGTATGTTATCAAATACCCGATGATTGAATTTCGTGCACGCCCGTGAGTGGTTTTTGTGCACTGAGAAGCCCACTGACCATGTCTTTTTTCGCCCAACCTCCCGTGTCAAGTGTCAACACTTAGGTCTTGGCGATATCATTTTTCGCTCACGTCGGTGTTTTTTCGAGTTATTTGTGTATGACTGATTGTTTTCATTCCTTGATCTTAATGCAGGCTGACAAATTGCTGAAAATCTACTCTACTGAGAGGCGGTTTGACAAATGCATTGTCCACATTGACATGGACGCTTTCTATGCGGCGGTGGAGATGCGCGATGACCCATCACTCCGGTTAAAGCCTCTGGCTGTGGGTAGTCAGAGCATGTTGGTAAAGTTACCTCTTTTTCAACTTTTATTATTTTCATTTACACAATCGATTTTATTTCCATTGTTACCCTCATTTTGTGTCCTATTGGCATAAATGATACTTATTGTCACAACAAAAGGATGATAGAAATTACGTGCTAAAGATTTTCACATTGAAAGCAATAACATGCTGTTTACCACTCCGCCCACTTTGCCGGCGTTCGTTTCGCGTGAGCCATGCCACTAGCATAACAGCTCGGGTTCGTAGTTTATTTTGAACAGAACTATTAATTCACCTCATATTGCCTAATAATGCACCTTCATTGTTACACAAACGAGGTTGAAAACGACAGAAACGGTGACAACCATCATTATGTCCGAAAAAGGTATTAGGGTTTTTAAATTGACCAGCTGCAGCGATGGCGGGCATTGGAATCAATTGACACTTGACCTCAGAGTACACGTGAGGCTGAGCGCACATTGGCCTGATGGAGCCGGTTTTGAGTGTGGACTATAAAGTATTCCAGCAGGTGTTGGAATACGAGAGCATGTGCGTAGAGATAAGAAGGTACACGTGTGTGCCACGTCCCGTCTATTGCAAACAGCATGCTCCAACAACCATTCCCAATTCTTATCGGATCGGGAGCAGTTGGTGGGCTCTGCATAAAAATGGTGCCTGACGTTCTTGGGATATCACCC
>UXSR01000792.1:0-17765 GCA_900604375.1 Mesocestoides corti
TAAATATCACAAGTGCTTGATAGCAAAACTTCTCTATAAATAAGAAAGCATTTCACTTAATCACTGCATTGATTAACATCCATAAATGTCACGTCACTTAAAAAACGTACTTTTTTTTTTAAAACACAATCTTGTTATATTTACTGCCACTCAGAAACTGTTCTATTTTTGCTCTTTACTAAGATACACACCACAATGCACGAATTCTTTTCTTGTCACTTTTTATGAATTTGGTTATTTGGAATTGGCACACACAACAGCTGGAAATATGAAGTACACGGATGTTGTGGTCATTAATGGTGATGTGGCTTGGTTCGATTCACACCCGTCCATCCAGTCGATCTATTCACCAGCACGTTGTCCATTGTTTCACAATATGCCGTCAGCCGAGCGCAGTCTAAACCCACACCTCATTATCGCGAACGCGCATCCAGGATTGTCAGCACACGTGATAACTTTTACCTCGGTCTAGATGTTAGCACATTTATGGCTCACGCTGTTTCACACTTCTGTGCTGCAAATACACATGTGCAAACGCCAAACCTCGGACTCGACGTAACACAACACCTGTCTCGCGGCTGCCTCAATCCTTGTTATTCACTTTGTGCCGTTTCATGCTGCAATAAGGCCATTCACATGAAACAAGCTAGAAGCTGTGCATGAAGCTGTGAAACAACTTTATTTCGCAAAAAATTGCCCGGCGAAATTTCAACCGGTCCAACAGATGCAAGATGAAAATAACAGAATCTGTGTGACACCAACAGAGACATTTAGACGTGTTTTGGATCGACCTTCACTTATACTTAAACGCTGAGTGCATATTAAACACGCAGATTAAACTTATAGCACTTGGTTCTCATTTTACTATCGTGCTGCTTCGAGGTGGGCTGTAACTGCATTTAGTTTCAATCAAATCAAATCATTTGGACTTATAAACAGGCATTTCATATTAACTTCAAACAGTCCAGTGTTACCATCAGCATGTTTTGTGCCGAAAAGTGCAAAATCAAGCAGCTTCGCCTAAAACACAAGTAATTTGTCAGCTTTATGTACACGGGAATTTGCTTTGGGCATCTCATTTAGCAACAACATTTATTCGTGCCGACGCTACGAGTCACAAGTTCATGCAAGTAGCCAAGTAAACTACGACGTTCAGTAGGTTAAAAATTTTAGGTTGTCTGACTGTTGCTTTGAAAGTACCGGATTTCCCGATATTAAAAGCTCATTTCTTGATTCGGGAAGAAATAGAACGGGCTGTCCATGTGCACTAATGCCTCAAGATAACACCTCCTGTCATGTATGGAAACACGGAAGTCGAAAATAGCCCTTCACTGTTCCCCCACTTCTGATTCATTGTGCACGTTTGGAGCCATTGTCATGCGTGTTTGTTTTGAACTGTTCCAGTCTTTTTGGAACCAAAACAGGCACTTTGCAAATATATTTTCAACATTAATGGCAACTGTAACTCTCATCGATTGCTGATAGGAAACACGTGCACAAACGGCATATCGTGTGAAGGAGTATTTGGTCGCAGATGGTCTGTGAATGTTGGCTTCAACGCAGGGAAATAACCCCAATCTTTAGCAACATTTTTGAATTGAAGATAAACCAGCCATGTGGGCGTAAATGAGCTTACTCAGTCTCAAGTATTGCAAGCAGGGATCGTTCGCACATGGTCAAACAAATGATGTGGCCAATGAAGGAAAAACCCGATCCACACAAATGTTTGCTTCTAGAATAGCGAGAGTAAACTGGTCAAGGAATAAGCTTTTTCTTTGGAACCCTTGCTTCCTGATTAGTTTAATGCGTATATCATGTGCCTAAACAGTGACGGCTTCCAATACCTAACTCACCGACCATTAAGTTTTAACGGTTGACAAACAAAAGATATCAACTTGCTGTGCATTTCTGTTACAAAAAGAGATTAGAAAAGCAATTTGCCCATAACGAATAGGCAGAAACGAGATCTCAACTACTAGCGAAGACCTGGTCGCCTTAATCGGATTCCTTTATCCTAAGCCAGCCTTTGCTTCATTTGAGTAGACGGCTTCTGCATATATGTTGTAGAGACTATTGAGAAGATACTGAATTGAGTGCAAACTCAGAAATTTACAGAGCCTGACGCCGCAATAAATCGGTTTCCACTTCACAGTCACGCAAATTACTGTCTAATTTTGCATAAAAACCAAGCTGTATTTCTTATAACGATGATTTACCACCAAGTAAAAGCATTACAGTTTATTGGTATCCAAGGTTACCCTGAATTTTGCAAGTTTTAATGTCATCATGAGAGCATTCTTAGTTACAGGCTGTAATGACGTCACATGAAGGTCCATAGTCGTCTGAAATGGAATGTTTAAATTTGGAGTTTTCCAACTGTCACAACCTCACTTTAAAAGTTACATGCATAATATCTAATTTAATACTGGCAGATAGTTATTTAAATAGCGTCAAATTACCATCACTTAGCCCTAATCAATGAGGCCTTTTGTTTTAGTAGAGTGTTTCTCTTTTAAATTAAACTTCTTCGTCAAGGTACCTCTCACTCAAAATTGAATCAATGCGTGCATAATAACTTTGGCAGAATCTAGTTACATGCCGAAGACACAAGTGTGGATTTCCACTCAAGATTACATTCAGTTAAATTGCCTACCTTGAAGTGAAACTTTTTTTTACCATACCCTTGTTCTAAATTCTGCCCGTTATGGTAAAGCTCATGGCCAAAGCCGCACTGAACACGATTTTTGCGCAACTTCCCAAGGTACACCAATGAGAAGCTGATGAAGTTTGAGGTGAAAAGGGACTGGACCGGAAAACCTAACTCTTGCTGTCCACACGGTGCTTCAAAATAGCACAACTAGCACAACACGCCAACAAAAAGGCTCCGAAATTCTTAAACTGGACAAGATGGACATTTCTTGTCTTCTAAATTGCTGACATTTTATAATGAAATGAATTTTACACAAGTGTTGTCAGATTACCTTACAAGGAAAACCTGAATACTCATTAAAAAAAGATTAGGTATTGCGCGACGTCAGGCTCAAGAGATTACGCTCGATAATGTTAATGTTCCTTTAAGGAAAATTGTCGTTCATGTGTGCTTAAGGCATGTAAACTATAACAAGATTGTGTTTTAATAAAAAAAAATGCGTTTTTTTAGGTGACGTGACATTTATTGATGTTAATCAATGCAGTGATTAAGTGAAATGCTTTCTTATTTATAGAGAAGTTTTGCTATCAAGCACTTGTGATATTTACGTCGGTTATTCATTTATCCATTTGGTACAAGTGCCTTATTTACTTCAGTTTTAATTTGTAATAGAATTAGGTCAATGTCGCATAAAAAACTGTCGTTACGAAAAGTTAACTTTAATAAAGTTTTTCTTCTACTGTGGTTAGATGAGGTGAATGAGCCAGACTTTATGCCTATTTATGAAAACGCCTGTCAATTTAACGAACTCAGATGCCACGTAGGCATTGACGATCTAGCCTTTCGTACTAAACGATACTTTTGTTGGTGAATCACTTGCGTCACTTTCAGCGCCAGTAATAATTTTAGGTAGTTGAAGTCAGGCGTTTCACCCCATCATGCATTAGCTACAATTTTTAATTAATTCACCAAAGTGCATTTTTTAAAGAAAAACATTTTCAGCAGCAAATTTGGATCTAGTTGTTTGCTTAAGCTTGTCGGTATACGCGTATTCAAAGAGGTATAACTGAGAAAACATCTGGCAGCTCAGTTCCCTCACACACATACAAAAAATCGTCACCCTTCACAAAATTACTCCAATGAACACACTACAGTGAATAACATAGGACATTTATTTGATTCACTTGGCTTTCAACCAGCTTGGAAGGGGTAGATGTGAAGCGCAACAATTCAAACGTCGATTAGTCAAGTTGTAGCAAAGTAATTCAAAGCTGGTCATCCGTTTCCTGGTGACTGTGCACCGCGAATAGCATGCCTTGTGCTACGGCGACTGACGCGTCAACATTTCGCACAAACCCACGCCACAGTTCACACATGGTCCTTTATTACAGTCGCGTTGGTTACATCCGAGACGCAAAAGGGGTACAAATTGGAGCTGACAGTAAAGGGATTTGTGTGGGAGGTGTAATTTGAAGTGGAAGTTGGCTTTTACATGGGGTGCAATTGATGCGTTGGACAATGCAAGACATCAAAAAAATTATAATAAAAGTGCTTTCGTGTGTAAAAGGCAAGTCGGAAGAGATAGCTTGGCATGGTATTCTACTTTTTCCATCTACCTACCTACCTACCTTTGCAGAGGTGCTTTCCTACTGAACTGAGATTGACGACAGTGCAATGCAAATGACATGTCTTTAAATTTAAACTCACCACACTCTTCAGCCACTAAAATTAAATAAGAATTAGGAATAAATGAATTTCATTTGATCACTGCTACTGAGGTTTGCTTTTTTTAAACATTCAGTGCGACCAAGGGCAAATAAATACTTGTATAAGATTACTTCAGTTCTGAACGAGGTTAGGTAACACGTGGCATGTCATCAATTTTAATACAGTGCAATAATGTTTTTTGGCTTATACAACCACCAAGTTTGATGCTAAAAAATATAAAACAGGGCCAACTTACAGTGAAAGCAATATGACCTCAACGTTACACCCTCTTCGGCGCTGCGTTTAATCTTAATTGAATGAGGCTTTGGAAATTCGGCATAACAATTGCATTGTCTCTGAAATAGAGACAAAAATAGACGTTGTCACTGAAAAGGAGACTCACCTCGTGTTTGGTTGGCAATCCGACCATTGAGTGCATAGTTGGTAGTTGCAACACTTCAAAATTTTAACATTTTATTCTAAAAACTTAAAATTTAATATCTGTCATGAAACAATGTTGACGAAATGTGTGAAACCAGTTGGCAAAACCCACAATTATGACCTAGATTTCCAATGACTAGCCTAAACGTAGGTTGCGTTATTCAGTGATTCGCAGCAACAAACCTTATCAGAGGCGAAGATTGCGACGTTGGCCGCCGCGGTATGTCGCAGGCACGACGTTTCGCAGCCGTTTGCGTCGTCTGCGGTGGAGGAAAGCACTAGGCCTGTTGTGCTCAGTAGTGTGGCTTGCGGGCAGGTGCAGTCAAAGCCTTAATTTCAAAGCAATTTTCATTTATGTAATTTTGAATGACGAGTCTTACCGACACAATGTAGAGTCTTTGGCACTGCCTTTTGAGGCAAAAGACTGTCAATTGATCAGGTTTTAGCACTCACCAGTTGTGTAAATTTGGCCTTTTAATTCATTTTTCTACAGCCAATGGCATAATTTAAAAGCATAACGTAAGCCAGGAGATTCTCTGCAGATCTATGCAAATGGGAGATTATAAGCACTCGAAAACTTTGTGGTTGACAGCATAGTCGAGATGGTTGCTTGCAAGCAAATGACGAGTCTTCTACCAGCAATGCAAAGCCTTGCCGATTGTAAATCATTTCAAGTCATGGTAGTGCATATTTATAAAGAGGAAACTCACCGCTTTCATATTTAAAAGCCGACATAAACACGCCTGAAGATTCGTACTTTGAGTCACCACGTTTTAGAAGATATCCACAGTAACACCTCCTCTATTTAAACAAAAAGGAGCATATTTTATAGTCGCTTATTAGTGGCGGATATTTTTGGCATGAAAAACTCTGCCCTGAAAATTACCCTGAGTCTCAGTATCGCTGATGATTTGAGTTCTTCAAGGGTAAATTATGCTTTAAATCATTAGAGCTTATTGACTTATATTTATGGATATTGACAGCAAATTATGGAAAGTGAACTACCAAATCCGAATGGTTTTGTGTCTGTCGATGATAACAGAAAAGCATTCTGAATTGTTTCTAAGGGATTGCCATCATTCCGACAGCATTGCTGTGTACAGTAATCAGCAATCAGCTCTTAGCAACCTGTTAGCTTTCACAGTAGGTGGTTTTGCCCTAATCCCCACTGTGTCCCTGACAATGCAGTAAGTGAACGCAAATTGCATCAGTCCATTAATTTTGCCACTTTCCAATGGATTTTGTCATCACCCCGCAACACTAACACTTTCTAATAACTAACGCACGACAAAATGGCATGGCTCACGCATAAGCACCTGGCTTCCCACGTTAGGCACTGGAACAACACAAACAAGGCAACTCACGGTAGTGGAGTGAAAATAACCGCAGTCGAAGTGAGAGTCGGATGTCGCACAAATACCAAAGCAGCGTCCAAATGAATTGACGTCGCTTATCATTTTTCCCAAATCCATATGAAGAAAATAGGTGTCGGAATAGTTGAACCAAATAGACGATGCAGGCAGGAAGCAAATGGAGAATACGGCAAGCACGACGTCCAAAACCATTGTCTGGAGTGATGTGAATGTTATGCGCATTTATATAGTCACGATTTGATGTCCAACTTCACGTGATGGATGCGTGCTTACACTTGGGCTCCTTCAAGCTTTAACTTCATAGTTTAATTTGCGTTCCCACACGATTCAGCCTACGGTGGAGCATTGTTAGGTTGCTGTCATTTATGCACGTGAATTGCCATTGTTTTTCTTTTTGTTTTTTTCTTTGTTTATTGTGAAGAGTTGTTTTGTTCGTCGCAAGTCTTGACGCGGATAAATTCAAAATAAACATGCTGGCAACTGTAGTGTTTCTCTTCACGTTAAAAAAAATTAGCGCATCAACACAAAACATTAATTTAAAAACCTCTAAAACGCACTGGGATAGTATTTTTTTTATTTTAACCTGTGTAAGAGAGAACATATTAACAGGATTCCGACGCTTTCGAAGTTTTGGTTAATGTGGTGAATTCTAAGAATCTATTCACTATTGTCTGAATTGACATGATGGGGATCGGCAGTAGCAACCTTAATGCCCCTTTGTTTAAATTACATAAATTCTAATGGAGTCGTCGACTAAAATGCAATGCTAGCTTTGTCCACATTGACTAAACCGGTTTCACAAATTCAGAAGACCACACAGCAATCTGATTGTTTGCTACAAGCTTGTGTTTGGCAACATTTCAGTCGAAGTCCATTAAATAAGTAATATTGCTTATTTTCATGAAAGAAATATGCAATTAGCCGGTGCTTAAGGTTACAAAAATTTCACTCACAGAAATTTCATATGGTAGCAGTTTGCAGTAGACATTATTTGGTAAACCATGGTAATTCAAAAAATGTAGCAAAGACGCTGGTCTTATCGTCCTGAAGGAAATCTTGGTTTGCGATAAAAATGAACTCATGAGCCTTGAGAAGGTGGTGATTAGAGGTCAGTGAAGGACACACTGTAGTCATTCATCTCGAAAATGCTTTTTGCTCGTGGAAGAGCGTGTAAGTCCCTAAAACGCCATGGATTTTCCTATTAACGACATTTTATTTACAATGATCTCCACCTCCTTTGGTTGACACATTTAATCCTGGTTTGTTAAAATTTTGATTCACTTTCTTCACGCCTTTGTCTCGGACGTTAACTCAAGCTCTGCTTGACATGAGGGACGCGAAGAAGGATAATGAGACTATCATTCAAAGAATATGTCGTCATCTGAATCATGACGTAGATGTCCAGTTATTTGGATTGCCTCTAACCTTACAACTGGTAAAAAATCCATCCAGCTAAATAGGAAAGACCTTAGTTGGTGGCATATCTTGAGGATTCGCTGTCGTTAAGCGGTTCACGTATGATCGATTTTTGTATTATGTTACTCCCTGAGGCCCTGTGTTGATACAAGCTGGCTTACGTCTGTAAATGTCTACAATTAACTCAAATTTTAATGCTCTTTTGTCATCAAGCATTGAAAAAAAACACCATTAATCTCCCTGGTGAATACAAATGACTCATGCTGCTTAAGCTTTTACGAACACGAAAAACATCTTCAGATTTGTCGGCTTAGCAAATGTTTGACAGTTTTTTTTTAATTTTTACCATTTAGATACCTGATTGGAAATAATAACGGCCATTATATTACCCTTACATGAACCATCGTGCAGGTGAATTGAGGTTATTTGGACGTCGTATCATGTTAAGTCTAGGTCAATGTTTTATGCATATGCTTGCGGTAACATGTCAACATTGGAGTAGTCAGCATCTGTAGTTTAACTTGTCATTATTGCTGGTATATTAACAGCTTCTCAGATCGATGACAAAAACTCAGAAATTAGATCACCCTGCACTTTCAACTGCTAATTTTTCAAGATATTCGACTACACCATCACCTCCTCTAAACACATACTCAAGAGTTAAAGATGTAATCGTGTTTCATTACTGTAATATTAATGAATGCAACAAGAATTGTTGATTTTATCGAAATGTGGTTTTCTGTAATTATTGATCAGTGCGATTTCTAAATGAAAATTTGGTCGTTTGTCAAAATGTAAAATCATCTTTCAACGGTGTTTGTTCCAAATTAAGCAGTTTTTAGTTAGTTTTTTTTAAATTCTTTCGCTATTGAATTTTGTGTGTTTTGTGTACTATATATTATGAGGCTATATGAGGTAGACTGAACAAAAAATTCGTTGTTTAATACTGCATTTTTCAATGGGACTTGGCACATCTACCTCAATCGGTGCAAAGATTTGAAGAGGACAGATTGTACTTGACACGACATTTAGTCATAATGATCTTCTAGGGTTGATCTAAACGACAATTTAAACGTTGCAGTTGTTAATCGTCTGCCAGCTAAAGCCAAAAAAGTACGAAAAAGACCCAACTTTGTCACTTTTTCACGCAAATTTTACACTTCAATGAAATGCATACATAAATCTGCATTTGATACAATGGAAGCAGTTACGCCGAAACTTGGTTTTGAGTTCCGCGCCTCATAATACCCTACTTGTCGTCTTTGATACCTCTGACTTAACAAAAATCCACTCCATGCAAAATATCAAGTAGGATCACCTTACTTATAATCCAGGCTACAGAGGACTGGCAAGACACTAACAAATGATTGTCTGTTTCAGACTAACCTAAAGGTTTCGCAGCATTTTTAGGCTTTTCCATTCTGTACAGAAATAACCAAGTGGAATATGAGTTTACATTATATGCGAGTGTTCACTTCGCTGATTACTCCCGTTAAGAGCCAAAGTAAAATGCTGCAACTAGGCTGCCCAGTTCTGACAGAAGCCAACCGTCACGTGTTTGTCTTCCCGGTCTAAAATCAGCCTTGTTTCAGGTAAAAACGTTATTTATAAAAAACACTGGTTTTTGAATGTTTGTTTCTTTTTAATATTACACATAAACGCCAATTCTGTTCAAACTGATAGCATGTTGTTCCATGCTTTAAATCTGCTTCGAGCATAGCAGACAGGATTCAATATTTACAAAAATGCGAAACATGCATTCCTTCAATGCTGTCAGCGTCTTCTTTCTTATGCCGTAAAGGTGATGGTCTAGGAAATTTCTACTAAGTTAGGTTCAAATTGATGGCAAAGCATGGATTAGGGTGACAATTCAAAT
Organism: Mesocestoides corti; assembly: GCA_900604375.1. Classification (NCBI taxonomy): domain Eukaryota; kingdom Metazoa; phylum Platyhelminthes; class Cestoda; order Cyclophyllidea; family Mesocestoididae; genus Mesocestoides; species Mesocestoides corti. Next base: position 9,464 of record UXSR01000792.1, read on the forward strand.
TAGCCTGCCAAAACAGATGGGTTATCATGCCTTGGTAGTCAAAATTCCAGAATTAAAGGGAGGACCACAAACTGTTCACAGAAATCGGTTTTTGCTCACTACTGAATGAGTTAAATTAATGTCGATGCAGTCAGGTCGCAGGAAGAACGGTGTAAAGTTAGCACAGAGGCTGCATTCGTTGACTTTAAAGATGGTTTTGGTAATTTGTGCAAGCAAATGGTTGGAAGTGGTGTTGTAACACTGGACCTTCACTCGGTAGATTTTCGTCCATGATGACCCACTTTAACAACGCATTTCGTTTTTTTTAAATTGGCAATCACCAACGCAAATTTCCATCACCGTAGTAGTTTATGATTTCTACTTAATGAGTTATTGGTTAGTCGCAGTCAGTTTTCTATTGGATTCGATGGACCTGTGTAGTGTCTTGTTTTGTCTAAAGCGGGAGATAGCGGTGTACTTTTTTTCCAATAGTGACGCCCATGCATTAGAAGCCAGTAGCAATTGCTAACTAGTGTATGTGGACAGCAAATTATGTCGAGAAGACTTTAAGATTGTACGCAAAACGGTAAAACCCACTACACGTTGAATAATTCGATTCAAACTTGTGCAAGCAACATGTTGTCATAGCAACGATGCAAATACCTTAAAGCATGATGGGGCCGACATGAAAACATTCACGACTGCATCGGGCCCCAGATAAAGATGGTAGACAATACTGGCTCAAACGACTCGTCTTTAAAAGGCACCAACTGAAATTATGGTGTTGACAAAAATACAGCCTAAAATTGATCTTCGGGGTCAGAATTTAGTTGAAGCCATCTTATTACCGGTAGAATTTCCGCAAATCCATTTATTTCTCTAATAAGAAACGGTTTCTACCCGAACCTCTGATCTTCGGGTCGTAATAACTTGAAATGGCATTCGACTTTGAGCGATTGTCTCCTAAACACCTACCTCAATATAGTGCTGTGTATGATATGCTCGGCATTCATATTGACCCAAAACTTTGGTGATATTCAAAACATGCCTACTGTAACTAACGACATTCTTAGAAACAATCCCAAGGCTAAAAATTGCTTTCAGAAAAATATCATTGAAAGAAGCCTGGTTTTCGTTTTTCCACTTGTCGTTAAAACGGCAACTCAAGTTTTGACGGTGTCTTAGGGTAAATCCAATTAGGATGATCTGTATTGTATTGCGGTAACTTCATGTAGGTTGGTCTGAAATTACAATGAAATACAACACCTCACGTAATCTTAGTTGATCTCAGTTGCATTGTAGTCTGAGGCTATGGCATTACACTTATTGGAAGTTGAGCTTTTTAAAATCTAATATAACATTAACCACAGCCATTACTGACATCATATATTTACAATGGCCAACAATTAGATCCTCGGGAAGTAAACGGAGAAATTTTATCTTACTTTGTCAGTTTCCACACATGGGTTTACTTTATGGTTTAGATTAATAGACGGACCGACTAAGACACTCGTAGTAGCCGAGACCAGCACCACCTTACAACCCTCTAGTTAACAGCCCGTTTTAACCCGAGAAAAGAGGGGAAAGAGGCGACAGGGAACACGACCGTTTATTAGCGTCACGCCAATCAAGTCACTCTTGCGTGCGTATCAATACGCGTGCGGAACAGGCGACTGTTGACAGGAGCCAATAACACAAAAGGCTGGCATGCACGCATCACTCACGCGCGGTGGCTGTTTGTCCAATACACTTCGTGCACGAAAAATCGATTGAATCAGGTTCGCTCACGCACGCAACCTGCATTCTCGCACCATTGCTAACTGTGCTCGCGTGCTGCTCGCCACGCACTCGAGTTATGCAGATTCGTATTAGGCAAGAGCAAAAATCATTTCGTACCAAGCTAAAACAAATATCATTTCACTCATCTTCGAGCTGCTTTGGGCGGTTGTGCAGAACTGTCCGGTTTGTCAAAGTCGCATGTTTAGACGCGGTGTTTGTGCGCCACATTTGATTTTATTGATTTGAAGTTCCTTTAGATTAGGACACCATGCAGCTAGGTGCACGAAATACAGTCCTGTGTGACCCATGGAAATCTTAATTATGGCTCGGCTTTGGTAATCACTGATTTGCCACTGCGATTAACACTCTCATCTGCCAAATGGCTCGGTCACTATTATCAATGATATTATTTTATTGTCGACAACTAGAGTCGAAGGAAATGCAAAATTATTTAGCACCTCTTTGAACTGTGGGCTGCACGATGTGCTGATTGGTAGCTGGTTGCTACTATCTAATTACCTCGCATGACAATACCTCAGCTGCTTAAGCCCATTTCAACCATTCTGCGACTTTTGAACACTTCTCAACCAATCACGCCTACTTCCACTAATGGGATAGACCAGAAGGGCGATAATCAAGAGGAATGGAGGCAGCTATGCTTCTACCTGTATACATCTACCTACACCACAAAAGTAGACAATATATTGTGGTGGGCAAAACATTTCTCTAATCTTGGAGGCGTAGATTCAAAATTCAGTGCTTCTGGCATGGTGACAGTCAGTCTTAGACGGTAGTGAGGTAGAGATTAGAAGCAGCCACGGAATGGACAATCTGTAGTCGACTCTATTGAGATTATGTGTTTAGCTTGCCGATACTGCTAGAGTTGTCGAATGTGAGTGCTTAGTTGTTGCTTAGCAAGATTTTTCATTAAAAACGAGTCGATGATCCGTGTTTCCTCGCATAAGGATTCGTTACGCATTATCCTACATGCAGAATATGCATAAATCTGCAAATAGCACTTGGTTTTCTGACTTAATAATGCCTTGAGGGCGAGCATTCAATTCGCCGTTCTCTGCGTCAGCTTCTTTAAAGATGCCTGCTCCATGAAACTACATTGATGCTTGGAAAGTAATTGTAGAAAAACCTAAGTCAATTACTACGGTCATCAATACCTGGAATCGCTGTGGTGGCTGCGTAACCATACAAAACCCCTTTCAATGGAGTTATAATGGGGTAATGGAATTGGTATCGCTTTCGGCGCATGCTCTACCCAATGTACTTCTAAATTATGTATTTATATTTAACTTAATTTTAAATTTCCTACAAGAAGGACCACTTCGGTACACAAAGTTAATTTAAACTGCGCTGTGGACTTATTATTTTGGTCGTTACTTGCAAAATCACATTCCCATATAGTAGCAACAAAATTTACCCCATGACAGCGCCACAAGTAGTAGCGCAATTACAACCAAAAATATCTATGCCAAATTGCTAATAAAAGAAGAAATTCAATTTGATTTAGGTGTTACTCTTTTAATAAAACCCCCTATTTCAAACACATCACGTCAATTTTTATGCAGTTTTAGTGGCAAAAACCTTTGGCTAGTTGCCATTGTGAATGCCAACTGTTGCAATCATGTTGAAAATGCGGTGATATTGTTCATCACTACCTGGATTTGCAGAAGTAGGTAGTCGTTTTAGAACGCAGAAATAATACGTCGATATGCAATTCACTTTAATCCCTCAAATATATGTTTTAACACTCAAGCAAGTTCTTTATAAATTATTCATTGATAGTCGGCTACTTGTTTTGTAGGCCAGAAGATGTACAGGTAGTTTTCCCTTCCAATACATCCGTAAACTATGAGTTGTGATAGGCGCAGTTTTTTTTTAATATTAAATCTGTCTTGGAGCAGTTTTGGTGCATAAAATTTAGCAAAAATCTGTTTAGATAAAAACCATTTACCTTTACTTCATACCATTGGGAATGATTGCGGTTTGTCGGAGGAGTCAGTCACAGCTGCTAGATAAAATAGACACAATGATATTATGAATCTTTAAAACAACCCAGTGTATATTATTTGAAAAAGAAATTATACTTTACATTATTTTATTCAAGAAATATGAATGCTGCATTCAACAAGCCGTTTCAGCGATTTAAAACAAAGCAATTGTTGAATGAATTCAACAGTGATCTGTCACAGTTTTTGTCTCTCCTTTCTTATTAGTTTAGCAGAAACAAAAGCCTGCAATTTTAAAGAAACCCATCATTTTCTATTTAATAAATACGCCTTTAAGTTGTGTTAAATGCTATGAATTAGCAGTGGATCAAGGGCCACAAAGCTGAGTCATTTAATTTGCGGTTAAACTGAAGGCTCGACTAGTCGCTAAAACTGGCTTCCTAGGGTAGACATTGGTTTCGGATTCCTAATAAACAACTGCTTTAAATTAATGAAATAACGTTTCTGGGTGAAAAACATTTGTGTGTACTTTAGTCTGACAATCATTGGCCACATAATTGTAAGTGTGTACCAGTGATCTGTTTCGTGCAAGGTATGGGCTGAAACAAATTTATCATAGATTCAATATGCGACATTGCTTCCGCATTAGGTTACATCAGGAATAGGTTAAATGGTAAAGTAGAATTATCTACCCAGGTACGCGTAGAGGACATTCACTTTCTTGCCAGGTGAAACTGCAATGTAAATCTCCTAGTACCCGGGTTGTATTCACACAAGTAAATTGTATTAAAGAAAGTAAATGATCTTGCCTGTCGCTTTGGCGTAAAACGCAAACGCGCGATAAACCAGCATTACTCACCAGTATTTCATTTCAATGTCGGAAGTTTCACGGTGACACCAACCTAACAGCTAATACCAAGGTGTGAAGCAATGTTATTCTTGGGATTTGGCCACTAAACTCCGTAAACCGTGAAGAATACGTGTTGACTCACGAATTACTTCTTCGAAATTAGTTTTGGATATGTTTTACTATTGCATTACACAACTGACAAAATTTTCACACAAGCACAAAATTAGTCAAAATCTACATTTGCAGGTGTTTTCGTTTTTCGCCATCCTGATGTGTTATGTTATCTGTAGTCGCGCGTAATCGTTAACATTGGGAGTGGCAGGCTAGACATGGCAAAAATTGTGTCTTATTTGGATACAGCTACAACAAAAATGCAGATTGACACCTAGTCGGTCTACTGAATAGGAAAATGCAACAAAACACCTTCAAATTTGGGGAAATCAACAAAGTGGATGGAGTCATCAGGTTTAAGTTATGTTCAAAAGGAGTAACGTAGAGCGAACGTTGACATTAGCTATCAGTTTGAACAGGCTTTGGGACCATATTTCAAACAATTCATGCAAATTCTCTCACTTGTTTGGTAGGCTTTGCTCCGGTACCAAGTCATAAGTTTACCACTTTGCGATGGTTTAAGTGAACCAGCACCACACAATCATACAATCTAAAATATCTATGACTGAAGTAGAATCAATCGAAGTCTAACTTCTGACTTGCGCTTTTCTCTTACGAGAAATTAAGTAGATAACTGGAGAACTGCGGATAACTAAATTGCCATTTCACCTACGCCACACATTGGATGTGTTTTGTAATTACTGGTTTGGAGTCTGAAGGATTATTCTTAGATTAAACAGTAATTCATGCAGCTCAAAATGACGGTTTTATCACCACGTCCCCTTTTTAAGTAAATTATTTAGTACATCGTAAGAGATCCAACCAATTTACTGTAATTAAATTGTTTGCATTGTAAAGGAAGGAATTTTCAAGTAAAGGTTTTTTTTTAAATCCTCATTAGAAATCGGTTGTACATTCGTACCTTAAAATTACCACCAGCAATACTTGTAGCGCGTAAATTTGGAACGGTTATTCACCGGCGTAAAAGATGGTCAAATCAGGAACAATGTCAATTCGTTACCCGCTATCCAACTAGCTTTGGAGTGTTTCTATACGCAGTGATAACCCAACAGTTAACAGTAGACATTCACAGAGGTTGGCGAGCCTGTTTCAACACAGGGCCTTTAAGAATAACAAAATACAGAAATCGATTATGCGTAAACCGCGTAACGACAGCGAACTCTGAAGATTTGCCACCAAATACGGTCTTTCCTATTTAGCTGGATGGATTTATTACCAGTTGTAAGGTTAGAGGCAATCCAAATAACTGGACATCTACGTCTTGATTCAGATGATGAGATACTATTTTAATGATAATCTCATCACTATCTTTCGCGCGAGAAAAAGGCGGAATGAAAGTAAGCCAAGAGTTCAGCAAACCAGGACTAAATGTATCATCCAAAGGAGGTGGATATCACAGTAAAAAATGTCGCTAATAGAGAAGTCTATGGCGCGATAGAAAATTACCTGCCCCTCAACGAGTGATAAATATTTTCATGATGAATGACTACAGCTCATGAGTTCATATTTCTCGCAAACCAAGGTCTCCTCAAGGGATAAGAATGTCAACGGCTTATTCTCAAGTTAAGGTCTTTTTCAAGGGGATGGACCAACGTCTTTGTTAAATGTCTTCGAAATACCTTAGTTTACCACATAATGCCCATTTTAAACGGTCTTCAAGTCAAATTCCCGTGAGTGACTACGATGGAAATTTTTGTAATCCTAAGCACCGACGAATTGCATTTTTCTTTCAAGAAAGGTAGTGTAAGTTTAGAACGTTAATGGCTCACGGTACACCGCTCGGCTAAATCTGTAATGCTAGGTCAGGCACTTTCCTTGATCTTGGTTGACTTTCGTGTGTTTTTTGTGTAACTTTGTCACGAATTTGTCCCTTAGCCACCCTGTGTCTAAAGTATGTCAAAACGCAATATTCATATGAAATGGAATGTCTAAATTTGGCAAATACAGGTTGTTATTTGGGCATAATGCGACAAACGGATTTAACTGGACCAGATTTCGTATTGAATAACGACTTTTTGTGAGTAGCTCCTAATTTTTAATTGATGCAAATGTTTGGTTGATGCACGCAGATACACGAGTAGAAGGTCAACAAAAGGCGATTTGAAGAGTCGGTAACCCTCTGATGCACATTGATGTCATAAGTCACTAACATGCGCATATTTGTGTAACAATTGCAGAGTCAGCCACTTATTGTAAAAGTGTTGTTAAAATCACTTCAAAGAAAGTCTTCAACCAGCAAAAACTAACGGAAGCTTTGCCATGTCTGGAAATAACAGTAAACTCTCAATAATAGTAATAATACAGTAATTGCGCGGACCATAGCAACGCGACACTCGTAAATGTGAAGCTAATGCTTCTTAAAAACAATCACGCTATATGCCTTTGGATGTCAAAACAGGCCTTCAGGCTATTTAAGCAGGCAAATAACTGGGACAAAACAGGCCATGTTTTCTTCTTTTGTCTCAACGCGTCTGCTTCTGTGCATCGAGCTGGCGTCAGCGATATGGGTTAACTATTCCAACTACAACTTTGCCAATTTGATGAAGGATGTGATAATATCAAGATCTCAAAGTGTCGAACAGTGTTTCGTGGAATGCACAAGGCAGAACTTTGCATTCAATGCTGGGGTGTTTGACATGTTCAGTGTAAGAAGCATTGTTACTAATATTTTACTCACAAGTTGTTTTATTTTCTTGTTGTTTGACTTGCATTTAGTCAAGGCAAAATAACATGTAACATTTACACAATTTGTGTTGAATATTTTTTTTTCATCATACGTCGATTTTTTATCCATGCCTTTCTTGTTGCCAACAATGGACGTCCTCCTTTTCAGAATAGGTGCATATGCGGCAACATTGGATCGTTACGCACCCTTCAGACAGGCAGTCCAAAGACGCTTTCAAGTGCCTTCAAGTATGAAAACGGTAAGCTGCCTTTCTACTTACTGCGAGCGTATTCAACAAAATACCGCTTTGTTGGTAGAACGAACGTTTAGTAAGACACCAATGCTCCCAGCGCCATTCGTTACTTTTGTGCAGGTAGTCAGCATCAAAACCAGGAGATTTTCGAATTGGTGATAGCGATTGTCTGTGTTAGAACGGGCGAAATATTTTGATTTGACAAATTAAAACAAACTCCCTCGAGAGAATTCGTCTCTTACCCTACTGCAGCCATCCTTGTCAACTTATTGAGCAGTAGACGAGCCCATGCACCTGCGTAATTTTCAGTGAAAATTTAATGTTGATTTATTGAAGCAAACAAAAGTATTTTTATTGACACACGTTGGCATTTTGTTGCTAGAAACCGACGTACACAGCTTGCTGTTCAGCTTAACTGCTTCACTGATTACGACTGTGTAATTCTAAAATAGCAGCCCTTGCGTCTTTGTTAGCTTGCGTTAATATTGACGGTACATTTAGCATGATGTTAACTTATACCCAACTGCTGTGGTGAATAAATTGTGTAATTATGCTCGACGGAAAGGCAAAGGTATTGGTCGTTGCAACATACCAGTTAGTGAAGTTGTGTTGGCAAGTTTTCAGTGGTTTCAAAGTGCTAGGAAGCAAAGTACCGTGTCTTTTAATGCGTAATGACAAACAAT
>UXSR01000793.1:0-17732 GCA_900604375.1 Mesocestoides corti
GCGGCTGGTGACTACGATCGAAGTCAGTTCACTTGTCTCGGCAGGATATCTGTCACTCTTTACCAAAATTTGCCTCCTTTATGGATCTGGCCTGACCTTAAGTTGACCTCCAGGGTGTTAATTCCAATGGCTCGCCAGATGCGCTATGAATTTTATTTAATCGATATTGGTGAATTCTACTCAAAGCAATGGCTGGCAAATGATTGGTCGTGTCGTGGCTGAGAGCGTGAAGTTCAGCCTGCCCCTAAATGTTGTATGCTGTGTTCACCATTTCACGGCTTCTAGTGTCAACACCGATTTGCACTTCGCGTGACAGCTTAACTGAAAGACAACTGTTTTACACTAACAAAATTTTTAAAAAAATATCGGTTAGTAAAAGTTTTGCTTCCCGTGGATTTTGGATTACCAGATTTTTGGCCTTTTTAAAAAATTGCGCAATTTAACTTAAAAAGAAAGTTTGTCATGAATTGCTGAGTAAAACCTGACAAAGAGTTTTCCTCTGCCAAACTCTAAGACTTGTACGTCTTATATGACAAGACTGAACTGTTTAAGTGAACTTTTAGGGGTAAAATTTTCATCCACTCCCAACTTTAGTGCCCTGGTTTGCGTAGCGCGCAACCACGGCGGCACAAAATGACTTTCACCTCAAAGTCGACCTACCCACTCTGTGATTGTGGACACGGGGTTAAATCGAGGTCAGCATCCCAGAGTTAAAAGTACAGATATTTTTTATCAGTAAATGTGTTTTTTATTGCACTTTCGTAAAAATACATGAAATGCGAAAATAAAATTGTTTAAATCAACTGTTTTTCGTAAAACGGAAATTTCTGCTCTGGGGATCATTCGAGGAATTTTAATTTCAAAATATATATTTAAAAAGATTGCACTAATCAATATCGCAATTTGTTGGGAAAATTTTTTTTTATTTTAGTGACAAATCATTTACGATCCGCGCAAATTGAATTTCAGTCAAAATGGGACAATCCTCGAAAGGTGTGTTTTTTGTATTTTTTAAGGAATTTTCCAAAATTCAAACTAATTTCCATAAATAGAATCGTTTGAATTTTGACTTTTTACTAAAATTGTACCATTTTTTGAAACTTTGTCAAACTTTCCATCTGTAACTCTTCAAAAACTTTTGATCCAGCTCACGTACCCAATGTATCTGCCATCTGGTTGGTAAGGTCGACAATATCAGAAATTTGGATACCGCTACCTCTGAATGTCACGAGTGGTCAGTGACACGAAAAGGTCAGGCTGAATATCGATTTTTGAGGGAGTAACTTGGGTATGCTGAAGTTCCCCAAAATTCACTTATGTTATCCACCTCAACAGAACAGTCGATCCACGTCACCGGTAACCTGTTAGAACAATGCCTCGACCGAGTTTTAAGTTGAATCAAAGAAACCTTTTTAGCCAATTGCAAATCACTTCGTGATCCATTAGGCAGATGAACAGGAAGCCAGCGACCAGCCCGACGTGAGTCATGTGTGTTTGTGTGTGATCGTGTGTGTGCTGCAGTCACGGAAATACGCAAATGACCGAATTGATTTGGCTTGTTTTACTTTCAAATTCCCTCTGATTTGCTTGCTCTGAAAAGTTAATGTCAGGCAATCGTCTGCAATGCAGACGGATGAACACATAATTCTGGTCTAGAAGACTCACACCACATGTCTCTACGCTCAGTTTGGCATGCCTTCTTGTCAGCACCTAGACGTGCTCCTCTACTAGTACCTCGGTCAATATGGCGCCTAATTCATTATCGTTATCATTTCAAATTGAACGTTATAACAAGACTCCAAGGTCACACACTTAATAGCAAATACCGGGAACCACATTAGGAACTTTCAGTTTCATGTAGCTTCCGTCAGCCGAGAAGATTGTCAGGGAAAATAGCAGTTCAGTTCAGGCGTGTTTTGTGTCCACAAAAGTTTGATTTCTGATTTCCTGATGCTTTCGTGGCTGCTTTAAGCGCATTTATTTTGCTTTCACTTTAATCAAAATTACCAAACCGATTCAAAGTACTTACGAAGGTAAAGCTGAACAGAAACAATTGTTTTAGTACAAGATCGGTCATCTAAACGGAGTCTATCTCAGTGTTGTATCTTCTGCTGATAAAGCTGTGTCCTGCTGCAAAATCTCTTTGCAATTCATCCGCAATATGTCTGCTTCACGCAAAAGAAAAATTGTGTCAGCATTTTCTGAACCGTCATTTCTAGTTCGCTTTTGTCAATGTGATTTACTCTACAAACCGGGGCCAATATTATTTTCAGCACATGTCGACTGTATTGTAAAAACCAGTGACCAATGAAAATTCACGCGGTTGCCACTACACCATTTTGATTGGCTGAGCAGTTAAAAAGGAGTTTTGGTTCGTGTGCGGACCAAATGCGCAGAAGATCAGGTTGGGACCGAAATGAGGAAAAAAACTATAAATAGTTGCTGATACCTTCAGAAGGAATTGAACTAACTCATTCTGTAATATTTGGTAAAAACTGATCTGCACATTCGGACTCGGGTTTGCTGATCCAGTTTTTTACCGTGATGGCAGGCGTTCAGTTCCGCTCATGTAAAATCGGTGTTGGCTTCAAGGTCAAACCTTCTCGATTGAGACCCGCTTAGGGAAACGTCTTCTCACGATAATGATGTTTTACCACTCTGAGGGGGCAGTATCCAAACTTAGCAGCATTTGGTTTAAGTTTATGACTCATTGTATGAATTTTTGCGTAAATGACTATACGTCATATGGATATTTCCACCCGCAAGAATTGTTTAAGTATAATTAGTCAGCTTCCACTATGAATCATAATACCATGGTCTACGTAATACAACAGCCCACTTCACATCGCCTGTGTCATGGAAACTAAAAGATTGCCCATTCTAACTACCTTTGTTTTAATAATTGCCACTAACTACTGATTGGTTCCCGTAAAACCCCCTTCAGTTCAGACCAGTCAAGGTCAAGGTCACCTAGTTTTCCAGGCTTTTGTCTATTGCAGAGATCAAAATGAATATTTCGAATTTTGTGCCCAGCACAGCTGAATCCTGGCACATTATACCGAATTTCAACAAACGTAGTTTTTCGCTGCTACACTTCAAAAAGCGGGAAAACAGTATCATGAAACGGGAAATCTTTGGTGTCTGATTCATCTGTATACGTCTTTAGATGCCCGAAAGCGTCGTGTTAAGCATCGATTTGTGTGGGAGTAACTTGAGCATGATAAATTTCCTTCAAGATTGACTTGATTTAAGCAGGGGATGACCACGGGACAACTGGTTCGACACCTCCTTGAAATGCTGACCACACTCTCTACAAGTCTCCACATTCCTGATCCGCGTCAAGAGTCGTTATTGCTGCCCAGGCGGTGTTTGCGTGTTGGCACACTTTCACTGAAGGTGTCTGTGAATGTCGTGCAATTTAGCGAATTACCGATATTTGTAAACATCTTCCAGTGCTGAAGTTGCGGTTTAGACGCAAGCGTCTGGACAGCGTTCAACTGCAATCGCCGGTGAAGGTGTAATTGGTGTGTTTGTGATCGCGACATCCGTTGTGCATTCATGACACAACCTAATGGCACCGCGTAAATTAACTACCTTGTCACGTGTGGTTCGCGCTGTCTCACAGACACAACGAAACACAAACACAGCGTTGCCCAGGGTCGCGGCGAATTTCATCAAAGAACGAGTGTTTCTGCGTTGACTGGTTCAGCAGTCAGCTTCTAATGGCATTTTTGTTTAAAATTGGGTAATTTTTTCAGCACACAAGTCAATTCTCGGACTTCACGTGTGTGAAGACCGTCGGCACGGGCTCATTTGGCCGAGTCTGTCTTGCCCAGCACAAGCGCTCAAAACGCTACTACGCCATCAAGATACTCCAGAAGGCAAAGGTACGCTAGCCCTACCTCGCGGAACCTAGTCGATTTCCATGTGGCGCTTCTCATTTTCTCGATGTCCTCTTTTTTAAGATTGTGAAACTGAAGCAGGTGGAACATACGCTGAATGAGAAGCGAATTCTCTCCTGCATCAACTTCCCATTCATTGTGGCATTGAAGACACACTTTAAGGTCAGTATGTGTTAAAAAATTTTCTATTGGACAATCAATAGAATAGCAGATAGGAGATTGGTTTTCGCATCTTTGGCTTATCATTGGTTAAATTCAATCTAAACGCTTCACCCCGCACAGGATCAAAATGTTGTGGTTTTTAAAAACACCGCACCCACTTAGACTAAGAGTTTTGCGTATTTTAGGACAATGCAAACCTCTACATGGCACTCGAGTTTGTAAACGGTGGAGAACTCTTTTCGCTCCTACGAAGAGAGGGGAAATTCAAGTAAGCTTCGCCGTAAGGTGATCGGTTTTCTGCTGTTAACCAATGAAATCATCGGGGGATAATTCCTTTTAATCTACTTTATCCAAACACGCCAAATTCATTATCATTAGTTGGATGAACGGGTGGTAGAATGACAAGAATCAAGATTAACTAGGGTAGGCAAAGGGTGGGTTGGTGTTTTAAACAACGAGGACATCACCATGACGTTGTTTTCTCCCAGCCGCACCGAGACGTGACTTTTTATTTGTTTAATTCTGCACATGGGCACCATGTGACTGACTCCTAGTCTGCCAAGAAAGGAGTCAAAATCGCTCATCGTAAAAACATCTGTCCCCGATTTGTCAAAATCCAAGACAACGTTTTGTTCAAAACACAAACAACAAGTCTGAGAGCGACAGGACATTTGTGTTTTTTGGACCAATCGGGATTGCAGCAGGTGCATCGTTGAACGGTGATTGGCCAATTACATTGTGCTTCAACTGCGAATATCATATTGGTGACTAACATTTGCCAGAATTCACTATTTTCTCCGGTGTGGAAAATATTGTCAGTAAAACCTCACGGCGCATATTGCATGTACATGAGCATAATTATCTCAAATAACGCAACCGTTCGGTTTAAAAAAAAACGTAGTTTTTGCGACTGCTCTGTAGACGCAAACTGTCCTTCGGCTGGGACTGCTTTTCAAGGCAACTTGTTAAACTCAGGTAACACTTGAGGCGAGTGGATGCGCTGGCAACAATCAGAGACACCCTTGCACTTGCCTCTTCCATTTGCCCTTTCAAAACACAGCTTCGGCACGCCATGTTTCCCTGTTTTAACTTGTGCATTGCAGCCTTTTCTATCAAACACACACACACACACACACTTATCAATGTTTGTTGAAATCATTGGTGTCGTAGAAACTAATTCATGCTATAGGTGTTCGAAATGCTGCAGATTTTGGGCCACACTTTGCGTGAAAATCCCAAATTCTAAGACTGAAACAGCCTGCTGCAACCGACGCAAACATCAGTCGAAGGTACCTGTTCAATCAGGACCTCGCTAACCAGCCTTCTTGCACACACAGGCTAAACTGACAGTTCAGCAAAACGATAGTCTAGGCGCCTGGAGACAGCACATTCACACTTGACTTGTTAATCGTGGCCTGTTCGTTGGCTAATTGGTTCAGCCTGTTGAATGCTTGTCACTTTGTTAATACTACTTATTTGCATGCTGTGGGAGGTCACGAAGGCATGCTGAAGGCTTAATCCGCACGCATGTTCTGCCAACAGGGAAGACACTGCCCGATTCTACGGCAGCCAGGTCGTCCTTGCACTGGAGTACTTGCATTCCATGGACATCGCCTACAGGGACTTGAAGCCAGAGAATCTGCTCATTGATAGACGCGGTTACCTCAAGGTCAGTTGGTTAATTTTTTTTCTGGAAATAAAACTGTTCCTATTCTTGAGTCTGTAAGTGAAGCAAATGCAGCGAAAGTCACAGCTTGGTGTGTAACACCCGAACACACGTCGTCTTCATGTGTTTATTAAATGGCGAAATTGTTTATTTAAAAGTGAACCCACGGCCTCAAAGCGTGTTTTCATGGCGCCATTCAAAACCTCTCACACAAAAAAACGATTTTCCTGTTCAAATTATCCTTTAATGATGGAGAACAAACATAAATTTCGGGTCAGGATTTCTGTTTTTGAAAAATAACTGGTGTCGTACGCGTTTTGTTTTCGGAAATGATAGATTTTAATGGCAAATTATCCATAGCAAAACTTCGGTCGCACATAATTCAGACAAACTGGGGTGTATGGGGAACCATTACAACAATTTTGCCCATACGTTCATCAGAAAATCCCAAGTTTTTTCGTGACAAACAAAGCATGACAAAGTGAACAACAATTATGCGTGCTCAACAAGTTTGAACGTGCTCGACGCATGACATTCACCTGTTGGAATTTGCTTGTGTTTACTTTAACCGAATGTTTATTGCAAAGTTTAATTTTTCATCCAACGACATTATGATTAAATCTGCAGATTATCTTCAAAACACCGAGCAGATGTGTAGACGTCTACCTCCAGTAAACATTCAAACTGAATTTCAAGAGTTCCGTTTGATTCGCTTGCCCAAGTCTGTTATTACTGATTGGTTTTCGCATCCTTGGCTTAGTATTGGTTAAATTCAATCCAAACGCTTCACCACGCATAGGATGATTGAAAAGGGGAAATTTATCAGGCAGTGGACGTTGATTTCAACGTGTCCTCCTTAATTTAATAAAACGTAGCCAACGAGTTCAGTGACTACAGCAGATCTTACTATAACTAGTTGCAGACTGTCACGTTTCTGACTCCCGGTTTTTTTCAAAATCGGATGCGTTGCAAGTCTGACGCGAAATCTACGGTTATTGTGCCTGATCTCTTGTGTGCATTTTATTTTCAGCTCACTGACTTTGGTTTTGCGAAGATTGTGAAGGGCAGAACTTGGACTCTCTGTGGCACTCCGGAATACCTCGCACCTGAAATTATTCTCAGCAAGGCAAGTCATTTGTCTGTTCGGTTGGGGCTCGAACCCGCGTCAGGGTAGCTGCGTCACCAGCGCTCTGTTGTGGTTCGATGCGACACGACGGCTTGAAAGAGGTCAAAAACGATTTCGGCTCAGACGTTCACTGAACCGTTGGGATAGCTTTCGTGGAGGTTGAGGTCAAATCGTGTTGTGAAACAGAGTTGTGTCATTTGACGTTTGTGATACATTCAGTCTTTGTGCGAACTCTAGGGCACTAACATAGCAACCTAACTCAACTATGGCGTCAATCTGGTTGGTTAATATTGTGTAAAAAACTTGTCAAGGGGAAATTTTTGAACAAGTTCTGACACCTTGCACCTGCGCCTTTGTCGTTATGGCAACGAAACGCTATAAAATTGGTCAAATATGTTAGTTTTCTTCAATTCTTGTTAAATTGGCCCCCAAGGTGTTAATTGTTACAGTTCAAGAGGAGAAATTGCCCATTTCTGGACGCCAATTTTCATGTCGACTCGATAAACATTTAACTCACTTTATGGCTATAAAGTGTGCCATGTACTAGAAATTAATAGCACCACCACCGCCGCCGCCACCACCTGGGACTAATTCTGTTACAGTGCCCACCAGCACACATAGACGCCGCTGCGGCACGTGATAGGCTCTTTACGATTGCTTCGATTGGTCATTCTGCAGGGCTACAGTCGAGCAGTTGATTGGTGGGCAGTGGGCGTGCTCATCTTCGAGATGATTGCTGGCTACCCTCCCTTCTTCGCCGAGCAAGCACTCCAAGTATACGAGAAAATTGTCGCAGGCAAGGTATGTGTATACGGCTGTTTTTGCCTGTCTCCACAACGGTACAAATCGTCGAGATCAGAAATCGATCGCGTTGGAGTTTTAGGGTCGCCCATTTCAAGTAGAGCTCGTGAGCACCAGGTTACAACGGTTGACAGTGTGCCTCGAAATTAGTAAGCTCACGTTGATGTCGAAATTCGATACAGCATTTTACTCATCTGAGCGCCAATGAGCAACATTGATCATTTTGCTTCTGTTCTCCTATTGGCCAAGTCAACTAATGGAGAGGCCGCGATGCTGATTTGCTATTGATCAATTTCCATTTCAATTTGTAGTCACTGGTCGATAGTCACCATTTATAGCGAAACTACCTACACCCTTATCTCTAAAACTCAGGCGTAATCTGAACTAGAGTGGTTGTCCTTAACTAGAAATCTTAAAATCAAATGAGATATGAGTTGCCGGGAGGTCAACAGGCAGACATTGGTCTTACCGGTCTTCGTAGGCCCGGCTCTCGTGTTTCTTTCTAACGTTTGTTTGAATTGGCACAACATTCACATACCGGTTAAATTAATCCTGATTGGTTATTGGCTCTTACACTTTGATTGGTCGATGAGGAATATTGACACCCGTGATTGGCAAACAAAGTACACTTTCTAGGGAAAGAAGTCACCGTTTTGTTTAGGTGAGGTTTCCAATGTTTGTTTGAATTGGCAAAACATTCATACACCGGCTAAATTAATACTGATGTTGATTGGTCATTGGCTCTTAAACTTTGATTGGTTCTTCGTGGTCGATGTAGAATATTGACACCCCTGATTGGTGAACAAGGTACACTTCTTGAGGAATGAAGTCACGGTTTTGTTTAGGTGAGATTTCCCTTCTTCATGAGCACCGACGCTAAGGAGTTGCTTGGAAACCTCCTCCAAGGTGACACCACAAAGCGGTACGGCAACATGCGCAACGGCGTCGCCGACATCCAAAGCCACGTCTGGTTTGCCTCCATCGACTGGGTCGACATCCTCGAGCAGAAGGTGAGTTTGGACCTCGAAGTTGGCCACGATTTGCCAGTTAACGTCGCAGCAGCCAATGACGATTAATGTGGTAATTTGCACACCCGAGCATGGAAGATGGCGTGGCGCCGAGAACGTACTCATAGTTGCAACCTCGGTGATGTAACGCTAGTACTTTAGTGTGTCTTGAGATTTACTGTGACAACGCGGTGCTTGTAGATTTCGTTTGCTGTGAAAAATCCGACCCCACGAAAAACCATTAACGTTGGCACATGTGCTGACCTTGAAACAGGTCATAGATCGACGCTATTTGAACCGATTCAAAGATGTGCTATCATGTGGAGATGACTTTTGAACAGAGTCTGAATCGAATTGCACCAGTGGTTGCATTTTGGTCGTCGAACGTCGGATAGTTAGATGCAAATTTACGCTGACGGTTACCAGGCGACAGCGCGCCTGACCCACGCCATGATGTCTTCCCCGAAGCCGCACATCTCTTGTAGGTGAAGGCGCCGCACGTGCCGACCGTGATAGACGAGGCGGACGCCTCCAACTTCGACGACTACCTCGAAGAGACCCCCGACACCAACGCCAGCATGCTGTACGCGGAGGAGTTTGCCGACTTTTAGCCAACGCTGCTCAAAACCGATTGACCCCCCACCGCCTCATCTGATCGCTCTACCCCCCCCCACACCACACCCGTCTACCACGACGCCATGCACGTGACTATCTGTGATGTGCTCACGCCTCTCTCCCTCCCTGTTTTGCTTTTTGTGCCCCCGGAAGAACGAAATTGACAATTCTAGCGGCCCAATTCTGTGCATACTCCTGTACATACACACGCTACCTTTCGATGCCAACGATTTGAATAACACACGACGTGCCGACCAACTGTCACTTCTTGTGTTCACGCGGCGGCACCTGGGATGCGGAAAAAGCAGCGTAGACATGTCAGTACAAAGATACAATGCATTTGTATTGACGCAAAAACGCTAACACAGAAACGTGCAACCAAGTCAGGGAGCGTCGAGGTCAAAGTAGCTGTTCCCACGGTCCCCGTCGTGCCTAAAATTAGACCAGACATTTAGAGGTAAGGTAGGTAGGTAGGTTTCGACCACTACAACCAGCCAATAAACTGCAAACACTTCTTGCGTTGTGTGCTAGGGCACAAAGTTTTAACCGGATGAATTTCCCCAGAGGCTAGAAGGCACCCACGGTTACCCAACGGCCACTTAGTTGATAGGTAGTTCGGAAACAATTGGCCAATAGAACTGCTCCATTCCAGCTCGCATTTGATTGGCGAGAGCATTTACGTTACCAAAACGAACCTATAGTAACTGTTGCGCCTCTGTCCGCCGCCGTTAGGAGCCCAGGAATTCGGTCGATTGTAGCGTCGTTGGTTGCTATTGACGCCGCCTCGGTTGTAGTAGCCGCCACCGCCACCACCACGAGTGTTCCAGTAGCGAGTGCGTGGTGCGTAGGGCGCAAAGGGACTACCGAGACCCCCCACGGCCTGGCGATTCCGCGGTGGGACCTCGTCGTCGCTCTCGCTGCCCTCATCCTCTTCTTCCTCGTCGACTGAGGGCTTGCGCACGGGAAGACGACGCTTCGGCGGTCGCATCAACTCCGGCCGCATTGGATCGAGCAGAAAGTTGTTGAAAAAATAGGCCTGTGTTGTGGAAAAACCAGCTACTTATTTAGTAGTGAGTAAATAGTATTTTGAAAGTGATGTGATGCTACGGAGAAACTTACATTCTCCTTTTTGGCTTCCTCAACCTTCTCCATGTGCTTGTTCAAAATGTGCTTCCTCACGAAGGCAGGCCCACGGAACTTCTTGTCGGACAGCGGACATACCCAAATAATATCGCTAAAGAAGACAGGGTTCAGGGAATGAGGCTCTGAGGCAATCACTTCCCCCCCCCACACACACGCGCGCGCGCATTAAATACAGAACGCACACTTTTCGCTTTTTGCGCTTAGTGTTGGCCTTTATGAAGGCTTCGACGACATCGTCGACGTCGCGATAACCGAGAAGACGGAGGCGTCGGCCGTTGGTGTCCGAGTCCTTCGTGTGGGCACCTTCGGCTGCCTCTTGCTGCTGCTGCGGTTGCTGCTGTTGGTTGTTCTGTTCCCCCTCAACCGACTGCGGCGGCGGCGGCGCCGACGGAGGCAACGACGCAGCCTCATCCGCCTCCCCCTGTCTGACAAGCGGGGTCACCAGTCGGAAGATGCGACACAGTTGGCGAGCGAAGACCTGACAATGAGGGGAGGAGATGCAATGTTGATTGTGTTCGTGGCAATTTCCATCTCAAAACGCTTTTTTGTATTTGCAATGCTACCAATTTCAAATTTCATCCCTTCGGATTACGCTTTCTCTCATATCGACCGCGCACTCGCCCTATTGGCTAATACCTCCAACTTCAAACTAACCGCGTAATCATCGCATTGGCTAATGCTCAATGACCCCAATTTAAAGCTTGTGCGCAATCATCCCTTCGGCTTACGCCTTCCTCATTTTGACTGACGACTCATCCTATTGGTTGATACCCATTTTTAGGTCGACCGCGCATTCGCCTTATTGGCTAATGTCCAATGCCCCCAATTTCAAACTAAACGCGCAATCATCCCATTGGTTAATGCCAAATGCCCCCAAATTCAAAATAATCCCGCAATCATCTCTCTGGCTTACGCCTGCTTTCACATCGACCGCAGATTCATCCTATTGGTTGACGCCCATTTTTAAGTCGACCGCGCATTCGCCCCATTGGCTAATGCCCAATGCCCATCAATTAGCCACAGCACACGAGCACAAAACCGCAGCAACAGGCTAAGTGAGCAACCGACCTTGTGCGCGGAGGCGGTGGTTGGTTGTTTGGCGAAGACTGGACGCGGTGGGGAGGGGAGGCGCGCTGACGGCGCCCCCGACGGACGCACGTGGAGGAGGCCGCAGGGGTGCGGCATGTCGCTCTCGCGGGGGTACAGCGCCGGGGCGTAGAAGTCGACAGAGTAAACAAGACGCAGGTACAGCACCAGCGTGTCCAGCGCCCGCGTCAACTCCGCGTCTGCGGGCTGCGAGTCCTCCGCGTCGACGGGCTTCTGAGGCGACGCCGCCTTGGGACTACCGCCGCCGCCACCTGAACACCATGACGACAGGGTCAACACAAAAATCGACTCTGATTTGAGCACTTGTGTGTTAGACGAGTCTGGCGTTTGAAGCCTTACAAGTCTTGACAGGGTGACAGTGTAACTGGTTGCATTGAATTGTGCGCCGATTTTCGAGATAGATTTAAACAAAACCCAGAAAACTATTTGCATGCCTTCAACAAATGTTGCTGCGTCTGTGAAACAGCGCCATTTGTCTTTTAAATCACAACGGAAATCCCGAACTAGACATACTACCCTGTATTTTATAAGTAACGAAAAACTTTTTTTAGAATCGGCACGGACATTAACTAACTTATACCATGTGCTTGCGGTGCTTTAAAAAGTGTTTACCACTAGACCAATGAATGTAATATTGGATAAGCACAACTACCTTAAACCAAGTGCTGTAGGTGCTACTTACATAAGATTGAGTAGGCGGTGTTTTAAGGCGCCTGCACTTACCACTGTAGAGAAGAACCTCGTCTGGATTGCTCTCATCGACGAGGTGATCGGTGAGGTTTTCTAGCAACGGATTTGCAGTGCTAACCGAGAGGTCCGTCAGAACGCTCGAGGCGCCAATCAAATTTCCCTCCGGGTCTAATTCGTGTAGCCTTGGAATTGACCAATCCGAAGCTGAGGGAGACTCAGCACTATCTATTGTAACAAAAATTGCGACGCTCGGTTATGACGCGTTAAACGGCTGAGATTGGAGTAAAGTAGACTCACTTGGGGCCTTCCACAACCCCGAAACTTCGTCCAGACGTCCAACGAGTTTGGCTGCCATTACCAAATGCCTGCGCATAACCGCCTTGCTGCAGATCGGGTTCAGCGCGGCGTTCTTGCTAGTTGCCGCCAAGGTCGCTGCTAGCCGCGAAGAGGCGCGCACGCGTTCCAAACAAAAAGGCCCGGGCAGAAGGCGAGCAGCGGAGAGACAGGCGGCCAGGTCGGTGGCCTCGCGACTGCCCTGCTCCTCACGCAAGCGCTCTGCCAATTGGTGGACAAAGTCGAGTGGAGCAGGAGGCGGCAGCGGCGGCGGAGGGGGCGGCGGAGGGGGCGGCGAAGACGACGCGCGGTCAGCTCCGCGTGGTCGCAGGGCCGCGAACGTGATCCACGCGGGTCTGTGAAGAACGAGGGAGGTGGCTGCACGCGGCAGCGCCAGCGGAGCAAGCGGATCGTTCAGGGCGGTGGACGGCGCGGGTATCGGAGTGGGGTCCAGGCACACGAACCGCAAGAAATCCGGGTGCTCGGATAGAAGCTGTGAATAGACGCAGAGTGGAATTCACGATTACCCCAACCAGCCACAATGATCGTATTGTCAAATTTGTCATTGGGCAAAGTGAGAGACGATTGGCTGGAACCTCAGTTTTCCAACCAGCCAATCAAAACATGATGAAAGATTGCTCACCGTTTCGATTGTGGCTCGATGAACTGTGAGAGGGAAGTAGGGCAGAAAGACCACCCTGGTGGCGTGGATGGGAGGTTTAACAGGTTCGCTGGAGGTCTCCTCCTCCACCTCCACCTCCTTCTTTTCGTCTACCTCCATTTTTGCATCGTCGCCCTCATTGTTAGCCGCCTCAGCCGACTGCACTTCCGTTGGGTCAGAATCCTTTACCGCTGAGGGCTTCGCGTCGATTTTTTTTCGCCGTTTATGCTTCCCCGACATCTTTTCATCTTCTTCATTGTGGCTAGAGCCTCGAGAGGTGTGGTGGGAGGAGGAAGAAGAAGTCGAGGAGGATGTGGACGCCGATGAGGAGGAGCTGCGGCTGGAGACACTGGAAGAGCTTGAAGTGGACGTGGAAGCAGACGTCGAGGAGTTGGAGCTTGATGTGCTTGAATCGCTGCTGTTACCATCGTCGTCTTCGTCCGTGGAGCTGTGCGCGGACGTTTCCGTTCGCGTCGTTCCACTACGACCCGCCGACGATTTCTGCTTTTAAAAAATTTGCTAAAGTTTGGCAAATTCGCTGATCTGCAGCCCATTAACTTTACAAAAAATGTGTGTAGCAATGACGAAATCGATGAAGAAGGGAAAAGCACGTACCCGTTCTCGTTTGGTTGATTTTTCTTGAGGTGGATTTTCGAGAGAGGAGGAGAGCATCGTTGTTTGGTTTGCTGATTGCACGACTGAAGTCGAAGACGTCGCAGATGACTTCATCTTTTCGCGGACGTCGTTACTAACGAGTAGCGACTTCGGGTCGAACGTCTCCAGCTCCGCTAGATCATCGGATGTTCCGCCCGCCATTAAAACCGCAACTAATTTAGTCAAAAAGTGCAATTTCTTAAAGGGGCGGGGACAATTTCGGTGAAACAGATTTTAAAAATCGGTCGGCGAAAACATTAAAGGGATAAATTCCCAGCAAACTCTAATAATCAAGTAGGGATATGAAGTTTTTTTGATCACGAATTACCACATTAGAGATGCATGGCAATTAAAACTGACAGACATTGAAAGAGGTTGGGAACAAGCCCGGGTAGAATTTACTCAATCATGCATGTCAGTTTAGAGATTTGGGAAGTTATTCCAATTTCTCAATTTTAAAAGCGGGTAACATCAACCAACCAGCATAAAAACAGTGACTTACACTGATCCAAAAGTTTGGTGATTGCAGCTCTCTCTTTATATTCCAAAGAAATATTTCCAAAGAATCCGTCGTAGTACATCTTCTTAAACACATCAAAACGCGCGATGATAGCATCCTTGTCCTTATTTTTGGATGCGACATGGTCAGGATGATACTTATCGCGGAACCTTAGAAAAGGGATTCACCATTAAAACCAGGTCCTAGTTTCTATAACCATTCCACTTAACTTCGATTGCTCATAAACATTTTATCAATTACAAATCGTCATATAAAAGAAAGTGCAAAAGAACGTATAGCGCTCCAATCAGAGATACACCAAAATAAAATACCTACCACGCACTGTTTTTGTGACGCTCAAACTGATCAGAAAGTTGTTCTTTTAAAAAGCCTGCGATATATGTACTGTATTTTTTAGCAGCATCTTCATCTGTAAGAGCAGATTCATCAAATGGCTCAAGGAATTTTGATAAAGACATCATCTTTGGGGCAAAAGTTGGCTGTAGGAAAGTCGTAGTTTCACTTTTCTGTATATGCTCGATTGGCTGAACATCCACTGTCTCACGAACATTATCCTGAGAAGGAGCCACCTGATTTCCTATCTTCTCATGTGCCAAAGTCATTTCTGCGATGCACAAACGAACTAAAGAGTGCTATTTACAGCCACCGCCACGAAATTTACTGCTGCTTAGCCATTCAGATTACAACTGATTTGTGAGTAGTGTTGCCTGGTAAAAGTAGCATCAATTTGCCCTAGGATGTACTAAAAAGTAGAATATTTCCAAGCAGAAACCTCAGGTAATAGCTGTCAAAAAAAGGTTAAAATGCTGGAAGAAGTTTATTCACTGGTACTAAAACGACTAAAAATGTGTCTGTGGTGTTACTTACATATTCAGTCCGTAAAGTTAAAAAAAGTATAGATCTGAAGTTTAACGTCTTAATAATTTTAAAAGTAATTGTCCTACCCAATGCAATAGTTATGCACATCAAAATTTCAATTCTCTGTAGCAAGTTTATTCGAGTTCTTCGTTGATATGAACTTAGTGTCGAAAAATGCAACATTTCGGTTTTATTATTCTACAATAATTCATAAAAAAAATAGCATTTATTCATATTTTAGTGAACTATGGAAAAGTAACGGTTCTAATTTATATTTATAAAAATTATGTCCAACATCACGTTCACTTTTAAATAAAGGGCTGTCATTCGTGTAAATAAATGTTGGTAGTGCATGTGCTGAAACTGCCGTGAAATTTAAGACTTTTAATTTGGACCGAGTTTCTTTTTTGGAGCTCTTAATAGTAGCTTGGCTGATTTTAGCTTGACAACTTTAGTCAAAATGCTTAATTTCTGAAGTGCCTTACTAGAGTGTAGGCTTATTCAATCACATCAAGCTCGTAAATCCTCTACCTCTGCACTTTAACTGATCTAAATTGAAGATCAGTGGCTAACTAGAGGCAAGAACGAATGAGAAGAAATATATGTTTGTGCTTCGAAACCAGTATATATGACTCGAGTGGACCGCACCCAACACACGACTCTTGCTCATAGTTGGTCAATAACATTACTTTGCTGTATCAGGCACATTCATACAGACCCAGGTATTCCACATCAAGCTTTGGGCGAAATTCTGTCACTGCTTATGACTTTGTCTCTGATTAGGTAAATAATACTTCACTGAATGCCATTTAAACAAATGCGTATATGTAATGAATCTGGTGCGAATCGCGTTGTTTCAGACTCTTTAATCCAATCACTCCAGCCTCCGTCACAGAGTCCCCCGTTTCGCAGCATTCCGCCAGCCGCGTGGATCCTTAACTACCCCTCAGTAGCACGAGCATTTATCCTGGATTATCACCGCACCTGGTTTTTAACGTTAGCACATCTGTGACTCATGCACATGAGGAATAAATACACACGCACAAACACCACCGACGACACAACGACACCAACTTGGTTGAACTCTGAAGTAAAGGGCTGTGTCCATATTGTCTCCGGGCACCTTCTTAATCGTGGGTAGTAGAGAGGCGTGATTTGTCTGAATTCAACTTATTATCGCTGGCGTGGTTCAAGACCACATGCTAGGGCCCACAGCATTTGGTTACCACGACGTGCTGGTAAATGCTACGACAACCCCTACCCTTCGCACCCCAGAGTTCTACCTGACTTATTCTTTTTCAAATTATTCGAAAAGCAGAAGCTCAATGCGATTGAAGAAGTTGCATAAAAACCATACATACATAATTTTAAATCCGAGCAACCGAAATGTGCAGCATCACCGTCATAACACCAACGCGTACTAAAATAAATTCAGTAGAAATTCGACCTCATTTGCTCACAGCGTTATTCGAGTTTAAGGCACCAGTGCTGCTAGATGTCTGAAAAATGAAATAAAATCAGGAGTTTTTGAACATTTAAAAGCACAACCTGGGCTAAGATTTATTGGAATTGGTTTGTTTTAAAAACAACTAGATGATTTTCCTTGAAAATTGCCCAGTCAGCTGCTTTTTGTTCAAAATATCCCATGCGTCAGCATTTGGACAGTCAGAAATTGCAGGAGAAGCACTTGTCGGAATGACTTTGGTTGTGTTTGAGCAGCGCTCTACAGGCAGTTGCCGTAATCCTCGTCGTGCGGCATCGGCAAGCAGGTAAAGCCCTCACAGCACTGTGGAGCTGCGGTTCTACAAACGGCTCCAAGAGATCCGCAGTAGATCCGGTAGAACATGCAACACTCACATGCGGCTGTGTTAAGTGACAGAAATAAAAAATATTTGATCACTAAAGGCACTTCGCCAAGGCCACGATTTTCCTGGGAGCGGCAGTCAGTGGCCTTGAATGAACTGTGCAACTTTCACTCTCTGAATTTAATCACAGAAGAGCTCTGTCTAACTGTTATACTATTATTGATTTTCTTAGCACCGTCCATCATAAATAGCTAGAATTGGCATTACCGATTCGGCAGATTTAAACAAGACAAACATTTCAAGGTCACATATCCTAAACCAAGTACACAGTGCTGATAAAATAAAATTTATATGGTCGCAGAAGAACTCAATCGTACTTACCCAGCAAATCCAGAGTAAAAATTGCCAAAAATGTCAGAAAAATTGCTGGTTTGGAGTCCATTTATGCGTTTTTGGTGTGCGACAACCTGTTTTATACGTGGTCTCAAGGTGACAAAGTAACAATTGTGACAAATTAGCGTGTGTATTCAACTCTCACATTTTTCAGTGTTAAATTATTTCAAATGTCTACATCTTGTGAATTTTAGTTTCGCTTATTTATTGATACATAAATTTCATGGGATTTAATTCACTGTTGCGCCAGCAACCCACCACACTAAAACAACATTGACCTCCACTAAGG
>UXSR01000794.1:0-17728 GCA_900604375.1 Mesocestoides corti
ACCAGACCTCTTTTCGAGAGGGGAATTTCAATGCTTGGATTTGGGAAAATCGGCGAAGATCTGCAAGATGACATATACCACGGATTGTAACAGCGACTGAAACGACCAAGAACACAAAACACAAGGACCTCTTTCTCATTTCTGCAAGGCAATGACCTTGAGAATAAAACTGCACATTTATAAAACTAGTCTCAAAATAGGACCAATTGGTTTCCAAGTTTAATAATCGTGATTATTATGCCTCAAAGTCTAAAAGTAAACAAATAACATCCATGTTTCCTAAAGTGATTTGCCTTAACAGACAGAATTAATATGCAGTATACTTGAAAAAAAGATTATATTTCAGCGCGTGCAAAAAACTTGCATTAAATTATATTTGAGTCAAAGTATTTTATTAAAGGTAGAGTACTATTTCTGAAAGGATTTAATGTCAATCCAACCCAAGAGTTTTATCTGCTTTCATTATATCAGTTGCATTAATCTCTAGGACATGTTATGCCAACAGAAATGCATTTACCATATTATTTGCCTACTGACATTGATTGTGCTCGAATTATGAAAAATCGTGTTATGATTTGGTGTGAATGATGTCGATTGTTATCAGCAAGTTTTGGACGATTTGTAAATAGTAGTTTTTTTATTGTATGACATGATGTTTAATAGGTGCAGACCACATTGTTCCTTGTTTTAGGTTTGTTGGGGATCCACGATTCCCCAAGATTTGTTTCTGATTTAATTTACTTTAATTTTATTAATATTTGTTTTGTTACGCCTATATCGAGTCAAGATCAACCTGCACGTGGCTGGCGTGAATAAAGATCTCTAGTCGAGCTCTGGTCAAGTTCTTGTATTAGAATTGGAATATCGGTTCTAGCTTACAGCAAGGGAACTGGTACCGTTATTTGAGTGGTCTTCTTTACTGTTACGGGCAAACGCAACAAGGTTTCATAATCATTATGAGAAAAAGGTTTAAAGGTATTTCGAATGACCATATTGGATACAAAGACGGTCACAGTCTGCTCAAACTGTAGGGGAAAACAGGGTATTTATATAGACTTATCATGGTCGTCCTTTGGTCCGATCCTCACCCCTGTAATGGACACGGAGAACTTACCAGTGGAATAGATTTTAGACTTTCGGCGTGTCATTTGGTACCCACGTGACCCCGCGCAGCAGAAAGTCACGATCCTGAGTGGTGTAAATTACCAATCCCTAATCGGAAGTAAACTGGTTTAAAAGAACAGGCTTTATTGATCAATAACAAGCCGGAGCCACATGTGGGGCGCCCCTCATCCGCGTCCTCCACGCTGGGGACGCCTCTCATTGTATACTACACCTCATTTGTGTCCTTCTCTGTTTTGCTGATTATCTTTCTCGCAAGTCATTGGAACGCAAAGAGACACAGAATTGTCTGAGGCCAGGTGGTCCAATGTGTCTGCTCCCTGATCCGTCGCTAAACTGCCTCCATCTCAGAAGTGAAGCTGTCCTTCGCTTCTGACGTGGTTCACCGCACTGTTCATAATAGCAAAAATTTATAGTTCGACAATCCCCGCACCCCACATCTGGCAGGATAGTGACCCAGGCGAACAGTTGACGAGGGACTTTGCTCTTGTAGACTTGCAGGATGGACTTTTCATCCATCCCTTTGCAGTTGCAGTCCAGTTGGCTTTCACTGTCCAAGTCATTGGCACTGAGTTGCCAATGCCTCTTCAGATGCAGAAGTCCTAATCCCGGGCAATGTCTATGGATCCAGTTTATTGGACATCGGATCACCGCCATGACAATTTCAGCTGGCATTCAAGGGTCTTTGCCTCTGTTGACCATATAGGAAAAAGGGCTGGGGTTCGATTCGCGTTATTTGAACGCGTCCACTACCACCAATGTAGAATATCCAAGCCCTATTTGGAAAAAGACTGGTACAACAGAACAGGCTTTATTGACCAATCACAAGCCAGAACCACAAGTCAGTCGCCTTCCATCCAAGTCTACCACGCTGGCCACGCCACTCACTGTATACTGCAA
Organism: Mesocestoides corti; assembly: GCA_900604375.1. Classification (NCBI taxonomy): domain Eukaryota; kingdom Metazoa; phylum Platyhelminthes; class Cestoda; order Cyclophyllidea; family Mesocestoididae; genus Mesocestoides; species Mesocestoides corti. The sequence goes on from UXSR01000794.1 coordinate 2,023, forward strand.
CTCGCCCGTGTCCTTCTCTGGTTGACTTCTTATCTTCGTGACATGCCACTGAAATGCAGTGCGACACGGGATTAGTTGATGCTATGTGTTCCAATATGTATGCGCCCTCAGACGTCGCCACTTTAAGCGAAGGATCAGAGAGCAGACATATTAGACAACAGTTTCCGTAGCCAACCCTGTGCCTTTCTGCGTTCCAATTGCATATGAAGAAGGTAAGAAGTCAACCATACACGAATGAGGCACAACATGCAATGAGCGGCGTGTCCAGCGTGGTGGACTCGGATGGAAGGCGCCTGACGTGTTGTTCCGGCATGTGATTGGTCAATAAAGCCTGTTCTGTAGTATCAGTCTTCTTTCTATTAGGACTCGGATATTCCCCAGTCGGTCACATGACTTCGCTCCATGCCGTAATGTTCACTTTCGACCAATAACTGAGCACCAAAAGGACGGCTATTTGCCATTTTGCTGCAATTTGCACAAATCTGCTAACAATCCAAAAACAATTTGTCGCAACTTAATTTTGCAGAATTGTCAGTGAAATATGTCATGCTTTTTTAAAGAGCATGAAGCATAATTTGACGGGGTTTAGTTTTTACGAAGTAAAAAAGCACTTTCGTGTCGTAAGATTATAATTAAATAGCTGGCTTGGCAATTCAGAGTATGGCGGCAATCTGCCTTGACAAGGTAATTTTTTAAATCAAACCTATTTTTTAAATATTAGACTTTGTGGTCCTTTGAACATGTTTTGGCATTATACTTCTGCACATTACTAAAGTGGAAAATGACATTTTTGTTTGATACTAATTGTAAATATTTAGCAATGTTAATTATAATAATAAACAGGACATTTTTTCACAAAATTTAAATAGAAATGATACGGTAGTACAGTTATAAGCTTCTTTTTCACAAATTTGTTTTATTAGCTCATTTTTTAAGGTCGATCATTTTCCCCGTATATTTATTATTGTCGTGGCGGCCATATTTCAACCGACTTTTATGTACGTAGAGGCTTCTCAGATTGTTAGTTTCTTTTTTTATCAAAATTGTTCTAGTGCAACTGATTTTTTTAGAAAATAAATGTCAAGAATTTTTACTGCAGATTTTTTGTCGGAATAATGAACAGCACAAAATCTAATTGTTTAACTAAGATAGGTTGGTTGTTGCAACTTTATTTTACTGATTAAATTCTACTTTTATAATATGGTAACAAAATTTGCTTGAGTAGTATAAATCTCGGTATTTGTCTTTTGGTTTAGGATCAAAAAAGTAATATTTTTTGTGGTAGTGCCGTTGTTCCGTTGGTTGATTTTGCTCGATGTGCATATTCTTTAGACCGATAATATTGGAATTGTTTTCGCTCTGGTTATTACTAAAAACGTGTGTGTAGTATATTTACTTAATTACAGTGTTAAACAATTAGACATTGAAAACTTTTCTTAATTTTTCCTGTGCTTAGCTAGGCGACAAAACAATTTCTTATGTGATTAACGACTGCTGCCGATCGAATGTGATAATGTAAAACTAGCATACCAGTGTCATTTCTACTTGTTTTTGAAAGATATGAAGTTGTGTCGATGTTTCCGAGTGAATAGCGCGTTTGGAATTTCAGACATTTAATCCTGTCATATGTGTTGAATGGAATAAGGTATTTTCCTGGAACGTTTCCGCGTTCTTTCGCATCACCATATTTTTTCTCTAATCACTTTAACGCCTTTATTGATGTTACGTATCACTGCCATGTGTTTTTACAAATGCCAGAGTTTACGTTACAGATCTTGGGCACGTCGCGTACAGTAGGTCATGATACTGCCGTCCGTTATCTCGTTCGTTTTCCTCGTTGTCCTGGCCAGTGTTGAAGCAGCGTTTCATAATGGTAAGTAGTTTCCTCACCGAACTCGGTGAAGTTTTCGCGTCCATTCGTTAATTTGATGATTGCATAAGTTCGAATGCTAGAGGTCATGATTGTCGCGCATCATGGTTTTTCTTGGTAAACTAAATTTTGCAATGAACAAAGTACGAAAACACGATTTATTTGCAAATTCAAGCCCTTATTTAGTTTATAATCCACGCATATTCGTGCATTCTCGTCGTTGATGTCATCCCATTCTCATAGTAGGAATCATGCGAACTTAAAATAAAGTTTCGTTTTGCATAACTTTCGGCTGGACGCTCGGAGGCCGTTGGCTTCTTAGGCACTTGAGGATGTGTTTGTGGCCATATTTCTGTTACCAAACTTGTACCTTGAGGTCGCAGCCCAAATGCCGTCAGCTGTCGTGCGTGTTGGTACGTTTGATAGTTTTTTTTCGTAACATGTTAGAGTGCGTGAACCATTGACATGACGCCTTAGATATTGCGGTGAGGCAGAGGATTGTGCGAATGTTAGTGCCACGATGTGTTTACGCTACCGTGAAATATGCATGTGTGTGTGTGGGTGCGTCGATTGCCAACGGACACGTAGGTAGAAAAATCGGACACAAACATGTGAACGCAAGCTGGTTTTTTGAATTGCACCTTCCACATTTGATGGCTTGGCAGCCGTGTTCTCCTATCTTCACCACTAACCGCGGCCGACTGCCTTATTTTGCCTTGTAGTTACCATTCCAAGTAAACCAACGTTCAAGGCCGGTATGTCAGCTTATAAAATGAGTGTTGGCGAGGTCACCGAGGACATCTCGCTGATGTCCTTCGGCTTCGACGTTCCTGCTGAGAACCCCGTCATTCTCTACAAATTTACCGAATTCTCTTTGCCCTCGTCTAACTTTAATGAACGCGAATTTTGCGCAAAAATCGAGTGTAGACTTGAAGATAGGCAAGGGAATCTGATAAACGAAGTGAGTTCTTGTTGATAGTCTTATAAGGCGTGAGATTTGTCACTTGATCTTGTCGCTGCCCATTGACGCATTCAAATTTGTCCGTCCAATGACGAAATTGACCATCGGAACAGCTGGTGCACAAGTGTTTATGTGTTTGGCGATAGGAGTAATAAAACGCCTAGTTAGTTCGCCGTTGTGATGGTTGATCCACACAAACATAGCCTTCAAGTCATTCTCTTACTGTTTGTCATGAATTTTTTTTAAATTACTCTTTGTTCTGGAATATCTGCTAACCGAAATCGCCCTTACATCCAACACACACTAGTGTTGTGAGCATTCCAACACAATTTGTTCAGAAAGTCCTTAACAACACCAGCTTGTGGTCCTGAACCACGCCGGGGCCAAGGAATTAACCCTGGCCCGATAACGCTTGCCTGATATCCGCGATGATAAAAAGGATCGGAGGGGACGTGGACACAATCGTTTACTTCAGAGCTCAACCACGGTGGTGTCGTTGTGTCGTGTGTGGCGCTTGCGCGTGTGTATTTAAACCTCAGATGTGTGAGTCATAGATGCGCAGACATCGAGACCTAAATGTGAGGGTAATTTAGGATGATCGTTCGCACTAATGAAGGGGGAGTTGAGGATCCGCGCGGCGAAAAGGGGGACACCCTGTATCGGAGACTGAAGTGACCGGACTAATGAGTGTCAATCAACACGATTCCCAACACATGAACCTCCTTTAATCTCGATACTCGGGGTGTATTCCCTTCACTGTCCTTCCGATGCCATCTGCTGAATGCTTTTTTAGATCAAGGCATCGTGCCAGGACATTCAAAATCCCGACCTCTTCGGACCCGTGGTCGCTGTCCCAGGCGCAACCAACGTCACCTGCACCCTCATCTGGCCTTTCCCTCAAGACAAGAGTGGCGTGGCGGACACCCTTCGAATGGCCTTCGTCTCCGCATGTGGGTTCCTCCTGACGCTGTAGCTAAGGGCTGTTTTGTGGCCTCGTTGACCACATCGCCAGTAAAATCACTCGGCGTTTCACCACATTTTAGACTACGGTTTTTGTGAGGAGATCCACGTTCTGGCGAACTCCTCCTGGTGCGATGTCAACGTGACCGGCCTCGTCAATGCGGACTACGAGCCGCTTCACCAGCTCCTGTGTATGGACAAGTCGGTTGCCCTCGAGACCTTCAATTCCTCGTGCTACGTGCCGCCGTCAGGCATGTCATCCCAAAAGTACCTCGCCATTCTCATCTCCCTCGTCTCTCTCTCGGTCTTGGCCGTGCTCTTTTCAATCGGGTTTTCGGTGCTGTGCATCGCGTCGAAGCGCAGACGCCAGAAAATTGCCTCGAAGGAACACGAGCCAGGAAACGCTCCCCTGGTTGACAAGAACGGCGCCAACGGCAACAACGATGAGGCGAATGTGCAAGCTTAGTTGACTTGGGCTTACTTGATTCATCCGGTTCCTCCATTGCCATGTGTACATAATAGGAAATTAATTGTCATGCAATCTGAGTCATCGCCATTCAGCTGTCTTACATTTCCTTCAGATTGGTCGTGTGCGCAGCTGGTCGGTTATTTTGTGTGCTTTTGGGGAAAGGCCAGACGCCTACACATCGCCAAAACACAGCCACACATTGGGTCAAATTCCCATCTGTCTTTCGAACCCTACCCTAGGGACTGCTCAGGTACCTGCGCTATCGTTGAGCAAAACAGGCCTAGTATTGAACACCACGTCCGCGTTCCATCGCCATCTCCAAGACCATAACCAACGCCGCCCTAGAACACAGTTGCGTGCTTACAATCGCCGTCACGCCGGGTTAAGAAACACGATAGGCGTGCATGTTGAGCACATCGCCCTAATTCCGACAGCGAGACGGCTGTGTTGTCGTTGCCGTTGTTCCGGCGCAGACGCACGTAGCGCCGCGCCTATTGATCGCCCACGTCGGACGCAGCCAATGGGCTGTGAGCATCGCGCGTTGGAAACGCTGTGGTGTGCGCACCAGCGAGCGTGTGCGCGCGCGCGCACTTTGAACGCGTCACCAGCTTTGTTCAAAATTAGTAACTCTTCGTCACCTCTAGACATATGCACACGTCTCAGCGCAAGGAATTGGGCAAGCGACAGCTGGCATTGGGTGGTGCGACACTGTGTCGAGGTCCTAGGTCATTCACTTGTACATTCTGGGGTTGCCGCCGAGACCATGTGAAATTCGACTCGCTACTGCGTGTGCAATTATTCGCGTTTCCGAGTGGGCGTTGCTTAATTATGCGCTGTACCGACTGCGATTAGTGTGTACGCCTGTGTGGATTTCCCGACGATTTCGCCAGCGCTTATACGAAATATCCTTATCGTGGAGTCAGAACACACATAAATCGAGTCGGTAATCGCATCGCGGCATCTGAATGCTCCACAATAAACCGCGCTTCCTACAAAGCGTCCTCTTTCGGTGTATTTGTCTTTGGTCACGAACTGACCGATCGTTTTGGTGAGGGTTAAAGTTTTGAGTATAAAAAAGTTCTAAATTGGAAGTGACGCGGTGTTTTTTGTGATTACTAGCAGGAAAAAGATACTGGATGCCACTACACTTTTGTAGACAAGGTGGGTGACCATAACTCGATTTAACGACCAATAGGAGAAAGAAATTGGGAAAAGCGACCAATAGAAGCCAGATCAGCTGATTAACGGTCCGTAAGGGTAGGTTGACCAATAACAGTTGGAACTAAGCCTCTGAAAATTGATTTCGTGATGAGTCAACTTTGGTCCAAACATACTTGATTCAAGTAACGGCTTTTTGAGTGCCTACGCACCGGCCAAATTGGCAACGTGGCTTGCGCTGATGCATTTACAAGAACAAATGCCGAAGATAGCTTGACTCCCACATTTTCAATGAAAAGGCTATTCAATTCCATGTAGCTTAGTTTCCCTGCTTTTGTGTCAATAGACTACTAATATGCGACAACTACCACTTTAGTCCAATATAATTACGATGATTCGTGATCAGGTAAAATTGAACCACTAGACGCCCTGTAAACCGAGGCAGACCTTTGATTGACATACATTGAACCTAAATTCCCCTTATGTATTCGGAACCGTGGCCTCCACATCACTACGAGTTGGCGAAGCCTTATTCCACCTTTTCTCAGTAGCAAAAAAGACAGGTTGATGAAAATCCTCTTTATTACGAGACTGCAAGCATTCGATATGAAGTCCGCCTCATGTCTGATTTGATTGGCTCGAATGCAACCAATGACGTGTCAGGGATGCGAAAACGGAGTCTTGCCGCCAAGCAACCTGAAATGGAACGAATGACAATCATTGGGAGAACCGTCAGATAGGAATAATAATTTGGTCAACAAGTCGGTGCAACCGATGAGATATCTATTCTCACAAGCATCACGCGGTCCTACCTGGTGAAATGCTCCAGTTCTGCGTAACAAGAGGCGCTAAAATGGAAAGAAAGCACGCATAGCAAACTGAAGACAAGAAACACACACGCCACTTGCATAATATAGTAAAGCTCCCACACAAAGCCAGTCTCTGGTGTATGGCACAGCGAGCAATCGGCATTTACGAAACGGTTGGCTCATCAGTCGCAGATGTGACCACGAGGGCGCGTCGACATGGGAAAGAGGCTAGCGATGAGTCAGCACGACACACCGCTATACAATCCGGTGGGGCTAGAACATAAAGAACAACCTGGCTCACGACGAAAATTCACACTCGTGTAATAAAATGCACGATTGTTTGTGGGTTTATCAGCTACGATAAGGAACAACGCACATTTGAAAACCTACGAACGGACAGAGCTCAGAAAAAGGTCAACCAGCTACGGTCAATACCGGGTTATTCGTAGTTTGCGTCACGGAATCCCCGTTGCCGCTCATCTGAATCAACCAAGACAGGATCGTTGACATCCAGCCAAGAAGGGACACAAAGAAGACAAATCGAGGAGCAACAAATGTCGACCTTAGATTTTAAAAAAATATAAAATTTTAATGGGGAGGGGTATACAAGGTTGGGACTATTGTGCAAACATTTGGTGGTAGTTAGTCCACATCCGGCTCGTCAAGGTACACGTTGGGCGAAGGCAGGTTTTCGAAATCACAGCTGTTGTCGCAGTTGGCTGCAGGTGGGTCGGACAATTTGGCCTCTGCACCTCGTCTTCCGCGTCGACGTTGGGCTTGCCGAAGTCTACAATCAAGGTCACAAAATTGAATAGTAGGGGAGAGGGTGGCGAGCGGACACAACTGTTGGCATTTAGACGTCGCCGCTAGTCAGCTAAAAAAACAGTCTCTCCGACCAACAATTACGCACACAACACGCAGCCAATCAGACCACCGGAATACCCAAGGCTGTTCTCCCAAATTCATTCTTGCAGGTCTAAATGACAAAAAAATGATCACCAAATAGGCAGCGAAACACGAAATTCGAGGCGTTCGAGTTGCGCAGTTTCACTCGAGACCAGGCGCTACACTAGCCAGACAGTGGAAAACGATGGCGACCATGACACCACCGAACCAGTAGTCGAGGCACACAGCCTCAACTAACAAAAATCATTAACCAGACAGAGTAGCCACTAAAGGAAGCTAACTGTGAACAAATTCACACGACGTGAACCAGAGATCATTCACCACACCAGGCGTGCGTTATGAACGACAAATTCGGGACTGAGACTTTACTTGCACCAAAAAAAGTGGCATTACAACTCACCGCTTCTTGAGCGCCTTCTCCGTCGAGGTCTCCCTAAAAATGACCTTTCGCTCTTCGCGGGAGACCGTGTCGGAGCGTCGGATTGTCAGGAAGTACACGCCACCCGGCGTTCTTCGACGGCTTCCATCCTGCACAAGACAAGAGGATGCACTCACTAGACGACAGCAGAGAAATGCGGATTGATGGTTTGTGCACAAATAAGAAACAAAACGTACGGCCGTGGGCAGACCACCGGCGTTTTCAATATCCTCGGTTAGGTAACAAAACTCCAGAGCGCGTTTTACTCCGAGGGTTTTCACGATGAGTTCTACAACGTCAAGGCAATCACACTATCAGCAACTCCCAACAGGAGGACAGGACAACCCCATAATATTTAAAAGTCACCGGACATCGTGGCATTTTTTTTAATCTTTACTACCTACTTATAACATATTAATAGAATGGGCAAAATGGCCCCGGCCAAAAGAAATAAGCAATGACCCCCATTTCCACGTGGAGTCAATTGAAAACTCAGTCAACCTACCCACCAGATCCTCACGCTGTTCATCAAGAAAATTCGTGATGGCGGTCACAACATTGGCTGGAGGGCTGTCAAAGTCCACGCCATAGTGCTCACGGGAGACCGACCTGTCAAACGAGCGTGGAGGAAGTCTCTCCTTCAGTAGACGCTTCCGGCTGCCCAATTTGACGCCATCTTCAGCTGCCTCATCTGCCTCCGAAACCTCGAATGAGTACGTCTCCGCGCCACGTTCTACAGATACCAGGTTTTTCTACAAGCAATAATGTCCAAAATGCACCCCTACAGATGTGAACTCGGTGCTTTTGAAAGCCGACTCGATTGCGTTTTCCTGCAACACTGACTGCAAACGCAATTAGAATTCTTCTTCTGCTTCTTTGAATCAACCCCACTCACAGAATTCTTGCCTATGCGAGTTAGATGAGTCCACATACTGACGGATGAGTATACGAGGTATTTTTGCTGGTGGTAAACGACATTCGCCCTCGTCATCGGAGCTACGGGACGACAATTCACCACTTGATAAATCACGCGCTCCAACTGACATCCTAAAAGGACACGAAATACCATGTCACGTCAAACCCTACTGCTACCTAAATTGGTGAACAAAGACACAACAGTTTAATTGCATACTGTACAAGTGATGATCATGCGGTTAACATGCACAGGAATAAAACGGTGTGAAGGTAATTCAACGACACAGAACAATGTGCCCTAAAAATTTGTAAAAGTGATAAAAGAAAACTATTTAGTGGCAATAATGTCCGCTTCTAAAAACATAATGAATTAAAAACCACAACCAAAATACAACTCCGACTAGCCTCAAGAGCATACCCTAGAACTTTATTGAAATGTCGCTTGTGAGAATGACAGATTAAAACATGCATTAAACACAACTACTTTGAGTAAGTCGTTGCAAACAGTTTGTAATTTCTAACGTAATCCATTTAAGTTATATGTTTTTACAAAATATCTAACTATGAATTTTTAATGCAGTACCAAGTTCTTTCAAATAATTACTTTTGAAATTGGAATGATAGAGATCGTTAGGCTAACAATCGGAAGCAATTTCAATTTGCTATTAGGTAATAGGCTTGATTCAGTTATAAATATACATGGCACAGGTTCTACTCTAGACAACCAAAATGAGTGACCTATTAATCCGAACACCCTCCTTCGACTTTGACCCAATCATTCCTCAGGCTGCAATACCAGCTATAATTTAGTCGTATTGGCTAATAGTGTTGCAATACTCTTTATTAATCTTCGCTTAAGAGAACACCACAAGTTCTGCAAGGTCACTATTGTTAAGTTTTAAATTTATTACATTTTTTTAAACTTTTACTCTGAGGTATTTTCTTCGTGACCCATTGAATCATTGCCCTTAAGATGTCGTTGAGGAAGTTTCCCTGAAGCGGCGCCCATAATTAACAGGATTTTCGTTGATTTACTTGGATGTTGATGAAAGTTAGATTGTTTTTTCTAAATGTCGAAGTAGCAATTGCGACGAAATTAGTTGGTTCCATAATAGGGTTCGTCCCTAAATTACATATCAAGTGTTTCCGTTAGCTTGACAAAGTTCCTGTGGTCAGCATTGAGTTGTATATGGGGATCAACATTTAAACTTCGACTCGTGGGCTGCGTTGTTGCCCAGAATAAATGTGCAGAACATCAAACCCTGCAGCAATTCGTGTCAAGTGGAGATAAAACACACGTATATTATAGGCAACATTCGCGAGGATACAAAAAGCGATCTTTCTAATGGTTAAACCAATAACAATCTCAAATGCATTGCATAGGTTAAAATTAATAATACACCTTACGAGTGAATTTTTTAAATTGACGGGTAGGTTGATAGATGCTTGAAACTATTTCAACTGCAACGACTGAGATTTGGTTATAGTAATGATAGAGGCATAGTTCTTGTATCAAATCCCCTTATTTCGGAAAGGCTGATTTGGCATCTGCAACAAAAGCATGTAAGACACGGTAAAACTGATCAGCTGTTGGTAGATATTAATTATTTGAGGATTATACAAACTCTCGCCCAATTTAGAGCTACAAGTGTGTGGAAATAACATACCACACATGTACCATTTGCTCCTCCTTGCCAGTAGCTCAAAGATGAATGAGAATCTAGGGCGCTAAGTACTTTTTGGACGTCTGCCCACTATTTGTGTAGTTTTAGTTCAAATAGGGTAAGTCTGTCAACTGTGTGCATATTTGTCTCGATATTGTCGTAGTGTAGTCAGGCCAGATCCCAATCGGTGGCCTTGACGTGATTCAAGACTACATGTTGGAGCCCACATCAATACAAATGATAAATTTTACAAGTTATTTATTGTTAAAGCTAACAGATTTAGATTTGACGTCCTAACGATAATGTGTCTAGGGTGCAAATAAGTCTGACTTCACAATTCTTACGCAGTTATCTTCTTTGCGTCATCCAGTGGTCAGCACGTTTTAAAACATCGATTTCAGTGTCACAATTAACGACTTTTAGCAAAGAAATTTCATCGCTAAATGAGCTGCAGCACATCCAGCACCAACAATGAATTTACTGTGACCAACTCGTCCGCCACAGATCAAAGGGAAATCACAGACGACTTCTCATTAATATCTTGTCCCCTACGATGTTAAGCAGCACACCGAAGCAGTGTTCTAATTACTAGCAAAACGTGACTTGAAGTTTGGTTCAAAGAACTTGAGGCTTGATTTCGTATTTACATCAATGCGTCAGAACAGTGGCCCAATCGCCTGTTGATATAGTCAGACACGTGGCTAATCTGGCCAATCCAATCATACAGGAGAATGACAAGTCACAGTTGAAATGCACAATTATCAAAAGTATGCAAAAATTAAATTACGACCAATCGGGAGGAGAAATAAGCGGAAGCTAATTGGGTCACACATTAACGACTCAACTGCCATGACCTGCATAATGGTTAAGATATCGAAGACTGGGGGCTACGCCAGTACTGGATTAAATGCCTACCAGAAGAGACGAGGCACATTGTCAAATGGTTTAATTCTGACCCGCCACTTGACAAGCTGGCTTAAATAGCAAATAAGTAACATAGCTATTTGCTGAGGAGATATTTTATGAAGAGACGGCAAAGACTTGAGTCATTGCGATCTGATCCTGTTCTCTTATTTCACAGAAGAAATTGCAAATCTTTTTCTGGTCTGAGTTGATAGTGAAATGCAGCCGGAAAAACGTTGAAATTATAAGAGTAGGGGGAGTGCGACATGACTATTTCTTGCATTGCATCAATGCGCAAATAGCTGTGGGTAGCGCGGACGATAAATGAATTTACTGAGCCCAAATTTTGTTTATTTTACGGAGATCCCTTTAGAATTACTGAAAACAAAATGAATAGACGCGATTTACATTTCGTTCCGACGATCGTTTAACGATTCAATTTAAAGAGTTTCTATTAAAAGCGACAATCTGCCACATTAAACACCAGCAAATTAACTACCACAATAAGCGGTTAGGTTACAGCTGACTCCAGTCATCGCATCACTTTCTAGATACTAGGTGCTGAATTAAGTTTTATTATCAATGTAGTTTAGGAAAGAGTTAGCAACCCAGGATAGCATAATGAAGCATGTATAGAAGTATGAAGTAGAATGAGGTTAATTTACGCAATAAATTCTGTTACCTCTTAAGTGGCGTTGTTAATTTCAACTAAAACCAGGGAGTTGGTGTTGGCACTTTCGATTGAAGCCAAGGTGTTTCAAAGGCAGTGTACTAGGTTAGTTGAATAGCCAATTCTCATACATGGTACCTACATCTGTTTGATAGGAATCTAGCATAACGAAAATTTATCTGGTCGCATTAGTTAAATGAATCTTGAAATCTAGTCCACATGAAAGAGAGATTATCTTAATAAGCAAATTTTGGAAAAAACTATGCCGATGCCGTTCTGGCGAAAAGGGAAATTGAGTTTACAATTGTAATGTGCCAGTGGTCAAAGACAAGGTCAAGCCTAAAGGCGTCCTAGGTATTATGATTTTGTGAAGTGTGAATTGGGTTTAACTAAACACAAAACAACTGCTAAATACTAAAGAAAATTATTTGCAAACGTAGTGGAATTAAAGAATAAGCCGTGATAAGCTATAACCGCTAAGCTTACTTATTTAGACTTAAGCCTAATTACTGTTCTGTAAATTCCTTTTTTCAAAACATAAATATATGGATTTTGGTTAAGACAATAGGCAAGAGTATTTAGCATTTAATGCATCAACTATTCTTGAAAATCTAGGATACGCAATTTTTGAGTCTTCTACTTACACAAATATTTGCAAAACTTTTTCTTATATTTGTGGAGTAATTGTATTCTATTATTCAATGCTTGCCTGGACTTAATTTTGTCGGTTATTTAAACTTACGACAAACCAAGCCTGATAAATCTCCAAGACCATACAAGACTCCACGTGCATAAATGTTATGAACATTCCAAATTATTTTTTGTAGCATCTGTAATACTAATCGTACGAAGTTAATGTGACTTTTGTCACTGTTTCACAAAGCACCGCATTTAAATAATCGGCAATTTGGCATGGCCAAAGGTCCCATGATTTCACCCAGGTCCTATGATTTATCATTCAACAGTACTTCCTTCTGTCATGAATTGCAGAAGCCTTAAAATACTTCTAGAAAGTGTTATGCTGACATATAACTTTAAAATGCGCATTCTAGCAAACATAAAATATTCCAGCAGCTCCAAAATTGACCTCATATATTTACAATTTTGCCCAGGTAGTAAAAAATTAGATATCCATATTTTCTTCTTAGTAGCCTCTTTAAACGCTTCGTGTTAGCTGTCATGGATACGGTTGTTCATTAGGCTTCAAAAATAAGGCAACAAAGAAGGTGATGTAATGAAAATACGGCTGTGTTGAAGCAACACTTTATTCGACAGAATGCTTTATACGTTTATGTATCATGGTATTTTACTGCAATTAGCACGAGATTAGCACCAACGAAGGAGCGGAATGCTTCATACTTGAAACCGATGCGATCACAGATAAAATTGCTTTTGCCCTTAAATGAAATCCCACACTCGCATAATCAACACCTCAGATTTCATAGGTGACACTAGGAATGACATTGTGAGTTCAGGAAAACACAAGTCCTCGTACAGATGGCTTCTTATCTCCGAGACAGGGTGATAATTCAGCAAGTAGCTCCGTAATTAAGTCAAGAAGGAATTTGACCTGGCGAATCAAGCCTGGTTAACACACAGTTTGAGCTGTCAATGGTGTAAAGTGATGGTAGACTCACTTGTGTGGCGTGGTTAGGGATTTGTGTTAACAAAGACGAAGTCGAGACTAACGGTGATTGCTATCGGCTTTATCCTGACTCACGATATGGAACCTGGTGGAGTTGGTCTTAAGAAGGATGAGTGTGTGGTGGTGTGTCAGCCATTGCGTTTGAGTGAGGCGTGCATGCTCACCTATTTGTGTCAACGACGCATCCCTACTTCTGTCTTCTTTCTCTTGACCAATAAAGCGGCTGTGATATTCTGGATATTTAAAGTGTCTAATGTGGTATTTGCAGATGCATTCTCAAAAAGCATTTGTCATTCATTAAAACCACGAAAGAGTCTAAATTGTAGACCCTGACGATTGCATCTTGCTAATCCACACCCCGATTCCTTGTCTTCTAGCATTCCGTTCTCAATGCAAATTTCAAATATCACTTCATTTGTTCATTCTAGTAGAGGCTGTATTCTTCAAATGCTTGCCTCTTTGTCACTTTGTGTTCACGCCTCATTTCGACGGTACAAAGCTTTATCAATTTTGACTCTGATCGCTTCAGCCACATAAGTAGCCTGCACTACAACTTTGCGACAAGAACGCGCATTCCTGTGCAACGACTGCTGTTTCAACTCGCGTAACCAAACCAAACTAAATGTGCGCATCGTACCATGGTGGTAGATCTAGGACAGAAGATCAGGCCTTAGCAAACAGGATACAGTATACGAAAATAGCAATTCATTCTTTTCGCCTGGATATCCTGATAGGAAATAAATGCCGAAGAGCACGTGGGTCGTGTCAGACACACTGAACAACGCTTGTCTTAACTAAGGAGGTCTTCAGCTGGCATACAGCACTAACGTTAATTAGGAACACGGAAGAGGCCAAATTGTGATCCGAGCAACCGAACATATCGATGGGCCTACTGGCAGATTTATTGCAAATTCAACTTCCATGTTCGGCTTGGTGTGCTTATCACAGTAAAACGTGTATCCTTCCAACGTTTACCTGGTTGTCACACTCGAAATAATTAACTATTGCTATTTCCGTTTCTGCTCCTCCTGCTCTTAAATTTGAAAACAATTTCCTACATTGGAACACTTCTTCTACCTTCCACTGACCTTGATCCTTCACAAACACCACGGCAGGTTTCTACTCACTGTGCTTTCACCCGGAATTTGGGAGCAGCTATTCACCACTACTCCTATTGGTTCTTCACCGCAAATCATCATCGACACCCCCTAATACCCCACATGCATTATGGCAAACACGCAGACGAACTACTATTTCAGTTCTACGGTCAACACCATGTCCCAGGCGATGTGTTTCCAGAGTGCTTCACGGAGCTCTGCCAGACGGAGCCAAGGCAGCTCTGCTGGAGTGCACCCACGATCCTCTTCTGATACAGCAAATCCAAAACAGAATTCCTCTCAACTTTGATGAACTGCATGCTATTGTCGAACGAGTTGAGGCACATCAGCACACCTGTACTGCCATACAAGCATGCCCCTTCCACACGCAACCTTACCAAGCTTCACGCACCAGCGAGACCAGCCTTAACTACTTTGCACCTCCACGCCCGCACAACGACTACAATGACCAGGCCCCTCCCACCTCACCCAAAACCGTGGTATCGATGACACCGTCAACTGCATCTTACCCACTTCCTCCTATCTACAATCCTAATCCATCGAAATGTGGTTACTGTAGAATCTGTGGCAAGGCGGCTAGCCGTGTGGGCGCTTTGGTCACAACAACCACTCCCTACTAACTCTCTTCTTTAAACCAAATTACATCCTCTGGCAATCCAGGAACAGATACGATAGCAAAAGTCAAGTATCCGTTTTGAGAGGTTGACAGTTGTGCCCTTGGTCAATTTGAGGTTTTCCGCTAACACTAACCTGCCCCGTGTCGACTTCTGCTCTCATTCCACTGGTCCGCTTAGCGTTACAAACTCAGTTACAGTCTGGGTACAGGTGAGTCCAATTTAGTCGAAACATGACTTCGTTGCCCTCCCGAACTGCAAATCAACGTTATCCGAGGCTACAATTTCCGTCATGCGCACAACTGCAGCATCGACTGCACTGCGTGCCACGTTTGCAGCACACAACTCAAGTTCTATTCTCTACCGCTCAACAGCGACACCGTTAGCTCTCCACTGGATGCCACATCGAATGCCGACATCCCACCATGCAACATTCTGAATAACAGTTTAGCGATGTTTCTACGGGGCGCATCGGGGCATCGCAAGAACATATGCTTTCCAGCATATCAATCAACTCTCGTTTTTAATCTGTGCAGGCTCATGGACGATTTGTAAAGACAAGGCTTCACAGCCTCTTCCACACAGCCTCCGCTGGTCACCTTCGTCAAGAAGAAGATGGCTATCTT
>UXSR01000795.1:0-17668 GCA_900604375.1 Mesocestoides corti
CCACGGCTTACCGACATGCCGAACGTGCTGGACAACGTCGCGTTTCACGTCGGAGACGTCGAGCATGGACCACCAGGAGTAGCAGCAGGGGGTTCTGGGGGCACTCGCGTCCTGGTAGGGTGCGGCGGTGAACGCGAAGTGGTGTCCCACGGCCGCGATGAACATCTCAATGCAGATCGCGAAGTTCTACAAGGCGGAGCGGGACGTTGATTACTCCTAACATCCCCACCTAGTGATTGAAATTCAGTTGCCGCACCTCCGACTTGCCAAATATTCACGGCTTAAATTTCTAAAAGTGAACTGTTTTTGGTTTTCGACATGGATATCTCGGATATGACATCAATAAACTTGGAACCTGTTATAATCTACAGTTCAGCCGAAACCCATAAAGCATGCACGTTAGTTTAGAAAACTAAACAAGTCATGTGGTTTGGATGACCATTAAGGATTGTGTGGCAGTCTACAAAGGTGCCGGATTTATCGAAAGTACAAAAATCCTCCAATTCAGCAAAAACGAAACGCGGAAGCAATATATGAGCTTGCATTGCGTGATCAGACTATCTTTACAGCGTGTAATCAAAGGCCTTTTCGCAACCTTTCTTGGGAAATTACATGGCGTATAAGCAAGAAATCGAGTGGGATTTTCGGACAATTGACACAATAAACGTTTTCGCCCACTTCCCTTTCCCCTTCCTTGGATTTGGGATTTGATTCATCAATTTCGGATCCAAACGCGAGTACGCATACACACACTGCCCTCTTTGAGATGGAAGCTCCTCGGTGGTAGGAGTTCGACGACGTAATCTAATTAGCAATGCACCATTTCTTGCTGACTACAAGGACTTTTGTGCGAAAGTGTCAACTTTGGGAAATCAAAAGTGGTAGCTTTCTAGGGTTCGTCTAACTCAAGATCAGTGCTCTGACTTGGGATAACGTGTCTTTATAACTTCCCAAGTTGACCTCGTTTTGTTGATGTAATCAACCTCAGCGTATTCGTCCATACGAAGGAATCAATGCCTGTTAACAAGTGTAGTTTACACAGCGTCATTCAATGCCAATCAAATCTAATTTCGCTGGCCTTGAACGCCAACAAAGTCTATTGGAGGCACTTACTTGGAGTGCGATCCCGATCGAGCGCTCGTCGTACAATTTCCATGCTTCTACGCGACCTATTATTCCAGAGGCAGCAAGAATAGATATCAGAACAGACTGCCTAGAAAACAATAGAAATTCTGTTAAGGATATAAGCCTTGCAAACGAAAAGCAAAAGGACATTTCCTAATGGTAATTTAGCGACCGCAAAAAAGTAACAAGTCAAACATAAACATAAGATAAGCAGACCTCATCTACTTGTGCAGTTAACTATTTCCGTTTTAAATAAAGCTCCAATATGCAAATTTTGGTAATTTTAAACTCGGAGAATAGAAACAAGTGTCATGTTGTGTTGGAATTTTTATTTACATTTGAAAATACTAGGAGCATAACTCACCAGAATGACATAAAAACCACGAATTTGACGCAAATAAACTTGGAAATAGGATTCATCTCCTTCAGTTCTGTACGTGTACATTGGTAAAATAGCACGAGGCAGTAGAGTGCCCACTAAAACATTAAAAAGAATCGTACAGCAAGGAAGATAAAAACGATAACACATAGATAAGAGCATTTGTCTATACACGATTACAACAGCGATTAATACACTTGCGGGTTATAAATATGTAAACATTAGCAATAAAGCTGTGTCCTTGAAAGCTTGTGTGAGAAAATGACCATCATGAAGTAATGGTACCGGTTACACACTCGTTTTGCTAAAATTTGCGCGTTTGGATGCAAAAGGCTGCCAGCTTCTTATTAAATAGTCAACTACGCCGACAAATTTGTGACAAGCAGTAAACGAATGTAGATGATGAAAAGCTTGATGACTACGCGATAGAGGAAAAGTAGGCAATTTTCGCAATCAAAAGAGTTGTCCCTGAGAGGCATAAAGAAAATTGTTACAAACAAGTAAAACGCTGAAACATTGATTCAGACAAAACCTACAACTTGTGAGACGTTGTTGATCACGGTGAGGTAGAGGTAAGCGTACTTGGGACTGAAGTTGGTTTCGCCGTAGACCTTGCAAACTTCACAAATCCTATAACCAGAGCATAGTAAATAACATGTCCCTTGCTTGGGAGATAAAAAAAAAAGACAGGATACACTTACAGCGCTATAATTGTGGTAACAGGGCGAATGACAGTGTACTGAAGAACGCCATGACGGCACCGCTCGATGAAGTAACTAGAGCAAAATGAAGTTAAAAAGGGAACTAGAGTTCGTTTTTTGCAGGCAATAAATCATCACTACAAGGATTATCAACCATTTAAGTGTTTGGACAGCTATTTTGCGATTGAGATTCTCAAATGAAATACGAACGCAACATACCTTCCCATTGGCCAGGGCCTGAAACAGCAAAACGGGGGAATATGCCTGACTTGAGGTTTGAGAGCTAAATGTTCAACAAGTTCGGGGTCTTTTCGCCGCAGGTAGTTTAGAAGAAACGTCAGAAAGTTGTAAATTGCGTAAGCTTCATAACATTCGCGAAGGGTGTCAAAGTAGATGGCATACTTAGGAAACCTCAAAGCAAACCACTAAAATAAATTAAAATGCATAAAAACGTGACGTACGGCATTGACAGCGTAGATTGGAACCATCCAAAGAATCCTAGAAATTGTCAAACTGACATAACTGTCATACCGGATGATGTGCAGTTGCAAATATGGCTTTGTATAACTAATAAGATGTTCTAGTATAGTCCACAAGGATATTGGAACTGCACCAACGACAAAAAGGGCACCGAAGAACCACGCAAACTCCATAGAGTTAGCAGAAGTATTCTTGAGAAAGACGATGCAGAAAGGAAGGCCAATGCATAGCGCAATAATGTACGTCACAATAAATGCAGGTTTAATCCACTTTCGCCAGACTAGCATAACGCTTCGCTTATTTATAGAAATATGTCTAATTCAAATCGAAGATCCTCCCATTAAGACATCTCTGGAATGACACATTGTACTCTCCCCGCTCATTGGTTAGCAATACTTTTAAAAATACGGCTTCTAACGAGTGCATTTTAATGTTGTGGCACGCATTAACAAACACCATCGCTAAATTTCTGGCCCTATGTTTATAGAAGGTAAATATCTGTTCAAAGATTACGATATTGTATTCATATTTTACAAAAAGAAAGTAAAAATTGATTCAAAATAATTTTGTCTGTCCTAATGCTCCACTGGTGAATTGAAATCGGACATCAACAAATCGCCAGCGAAGTATATAATTCAATTTGCCTTTTCGTAAAAATTTTCTTACTTGGTCATCTGTTCTTTTTTAACTTCACTTCAATTAGTTGCTTTTTCTAGAGTGGGCTTTTCGTCAATATGGATTTGTGCATTTAACATTCTTCCTCCCTCACGTTCATCAACTACATTTGGTGTTTGCACTTGTTTACATTAGAGAACAGAAATGGGTCAAGTCGTTCGTTTTAATATTTATTTATTCATGTTTATTGTTGACATGTGAAGAGTAGTAAAATTCACTAGGCCATTGGATGTCTTTTACACTACCGAATATACCAACCAGAAAGAATAACTGACAAAATAAATTAGGACACCACCATAATTACTTGATTTTGTATCCACGCAAAGGTTTTGATCCTTATTATGCATTCCTGCGACTCTTGGGCTAACAAACAATGAATGCGTTTTAGATCACGCACCTACGGTAAAACAATTCTTTTAGAACTTACGCGTCTGAAAAACTGTCATAAAATTTTACGCTTCAGACAATATTCGTTCTGACGGCCGAGTCAATATCACAGTCGAAACAAAAATTTAATGTCTTTCTAGAACAGATTGATCGCACTTTAGGGTCAAAATGAAGGTATCGAGAGTATAAATGTCGCAGACGAAAACTAAGTTTCTCGAATAAAACGCACAGTTAGCATCCCAGTTGGACCGTCTGAACCGACTTTAAATTTTTCCTACAGTCCCTAAACCCCGAGAGCGCAATCACCAGGAGTCAAATTTTGCATTCTTGCGTTAAAATTTCCTTATTTTTCATATAAATGAAGTCCAAAGCCTACCTAAGCATTTCGCAAAGAAATGTCTTCATGAAGTCCTTTCTCATTAGTTATTTACAAGGCTTGCATCAAGGGTTATAGAACGAACCCAATACGGCATTCGAGCTAGTCTGAGCTCTTTGGCGTAGTTCATGCCAAAATCTTGCATTAGTAGATCACAGAATATGCGTAGCGATTTCAGAGACTAGAGCAAGAAATTTACCAGCATTGAACTTCGGATTTTTTCAGGAAAGGTCAACGTCGAGGGTAGAATTTGCGACTTCTTCAGAGAACTGACCATGACATTCAGTGTGGTTAAACAACACTAACCGAACGCTTTCCTGATAATTTTGGGCCAACACGCGTAATTAGCATTATCGAGGACCACCCAGACATTCCCCAAACGCCAAGCTGAAAAAAATCTACCCACCAACCGATTAAGAAAAAATTAGTCTCACAAAGCTATACAATCCCGTTTATTCAATTAAGTTGCGAAGTATGCAAATTATCGCGCTGAAAAAAGGGTGTCGTATATTACAGGTGAAGAGACAAGGAAATGACGGTGTTAAACAAAGAAGGTCTCGTTTCACAAACTAACACAAGAACGTTACGCATCCAATCCCAGTGTTTCACGACCCAACTCAACACGAGCTCTGCCTGCAATCAAGAAAGGAAACACAAGTTAGCAACCAAAATGAAAGCCAACTGCAACACGAGAATCAGACTTAAGGAACGGCAGAGCAAGAGGCAATACTTAGACAAAATTCTGTGACGTGGCTTCATTCACCGGCCCAGGAACGGATATTCAGTCACATCTTGGTCTCCACTACATCCCAGAAGTGTTCAGATTCAAAGCACCTGCAATCATCCCATTACAATGAAATAGCGCGCTCGAAAAGGGAATCAGTTATTGAGGCAAACGGAAGAAAGGGACCGTCAGCCTTGTTACTACCGGCTTTTGTTGGGTCTCGGGTGGGTTGGAGAGGGGTTTGCCCCGAGTACCACGCTGAAGGGATTTCCTCAGATTGGCCATGGTATCTGTGAGGTGGTTAGTGTAATTACTGTAAAAACACACGAAGCCCAACACGGTACCACATCCTACACACATTTTATGGAGACTACCAACTTGCAGATGCATGGCTGCTTTAAAAGTGCTACCAAGAAAAAGAGCTAATTCACAGCAAAAAAGAGAATTATTTCACACCAGGAACATCCACTCGCTTCTTACTGGCATTGAAGCCATTCGTTAATATTCACCTTCGATTTCAGCAGAAGCCACGCAATTTCTTCACAAATCTTGGCACACTGGTACGTAGTGCAGATCTCTCTTCAACATACTTGGAACGCGCCGAAATCCGTTTGCAACAGGGCTAATGATCACCTTGTTAGAAGGACACTTTGCAAGTGCCAAGTGGCTCCCTAAACAGTTATTCTCGGTAGGTGGGTGGCCGATTCGCATTACCTAACACAAATTTAGTAACATTAACCAAAACCATTTATAGGTGGAGACCACACGCATCTCAAACGACTAGCACAGATGATGTGCTGAGTAGAAGGGTCAAAGTCGCAGTAGCATGCGCTGAACAACGCATAAAACGTCGCTACCGGTTAGCAGATCCCCCTACTTGGGTGTAGTCATAAAAAAGTTGATGTCACCGTCGACGAAATGGTTGATTCTCGGAGTGTCTAAGTACAAATCAGCAGTGAGACAAGCTTATCACTTTGACAAGGCCGTGGAGCAAAGGGTCAGTACATGGCACCTAGCAAGTCAGCACTCCGCTTCATTCCTCTCTCTCTCAATCACAAAATCTGTGGCCTTGTAAATTCGCCACGTCCTAAGGTTCACGCAAGTGGACACAAGGCACAGGAACGCCTCCCACGCACAGAAGACTCCAGTGGCAGTTGTAAAACAAAGCTGTAATTGGAAGGCGAATGCTGACACATTCGGAGCCTTTCATGATGCCTCAGAACGGGGCTTAAGCTCACGACGCTCTGTCACCAAGTCACAAGTGGATTGCATTCGAAATCGTGTTTACGAAGAATCAAACTCGCAGACAGAGAAGCGGTGATTTAACTTCTCCAACATTAAGCCCTTTGACGGTAACCACTTCAGTGGCCATCCAAAAACCAAAACTAACTGGCAAGAAACTGTGGTAGGCGAGGATTGGATGAAGTGTCGCATGAAGACCAAGGAATTTCAGCGAGCCACTCCACGTCGACGCCATCATGCGGAAGATCCAAAGGACCTCAATCAGAAAGCACTGCGTACACGATAAGTTACACGAGGCGGCGAATCTGCCTGTTTCCACATACGACCGAGCTAAATTGATTGCCAGCGAACGACTGAGGTTAGTATTCATGATACAACAAGGCTTGCTTCTCCGCAAACCCATGCTAGGCTGCCGGGAGCATTCTAAACCGAGTTAGACTTCGCAGACAAGTAGAAACTTCTACACTGCGTAACGTAACATCGCCCGAGTTTAGACTGGGCCTTCACGAAACCCAGCCAGTCAATTACGAAACTACACGCATGGATCACGCCTTAATTTGTGAACAGTTGAGTGGAGCGTCTTCCTGTTGTTGAAGGCCTTGGTATGTGGTTCACACAGATAGCCTGGAAGAAGATGGCGAATAGACAGCCGTTCACCAGACGGCTCAAGTTATCTGTGGGTCGCGCCTTGAGCATAAAATACCATGTCTGATAACTCAACTAAGGCGAACTTGTAAAATTTTAAATGTTCGAAAGGCCAGATGAATGAAATGAGTGGAGATAGGGGTACATGCATAGAGGCGGTGCATGGACAGACGGTTTGGCCTGATCGATAAGAAAGCCATGAAAACTGAGGAGTGGCGGGTCTAAATATGCGATGACTGGGGCAATGGACGTGAATCAACACAACTCACTACACGGCGTGCTGATTTACCTGTCAGGGAGGCTTGCATGTAGAAACCAGCATGACATCCCGCTACTACTACTACGTGATCTTATCTCAAAACAAACCGCACGCTTTTCGGAAGCTGCACTACAAATCCGGTGTGAATTTTATCACGCACCCAGGCGCGTGCGATCACATTCGCAAAATCACTTTTCACGGTCGGAGTGTGCCATTGTAGAAGGCCAGGAAGCAGGTTGAGGAAGGCTTAAAACAGCCAAAACGATGAGTAATTGGAAGGTGTAAATCGGCTGAAATCACGTACCTTGGCCCTCCTCTAAGGCTTCATCCTTACGTAAAAATTAAAAAGGACATGAGGAGGCAGTGTAGTGGGAGTTTGGAAAAAAAGTAATCAGTCAAAGTCACGTAGACCACTTGGAGTCATATTGGAGAGAAATGTTCCACAGACTCCGCTACGATAATATGCCAAGTAAATTATGGCAAGCAATCGCCATTTAACAGTCCTGTATGTGCGTACACGAGGCGATCAGTTTCCCGCATAAATAATAACCGAAGGCACCAAGGTGACGGTACTTTTCATAAGTTGAGACACTCAGGATGCGAAAAGCAACTTGCTCACTAGACAATTCAGAAATGATAGAGGCTGCGGTACATTACCCGCAGGCCTTATCAAGGAGTTCCGACTTCAACCTAACAGGTTTCCTGGGCCACAAAATCTTAGCTCAAGAAAGCAAACAGCTTGCCATGCGGGAATTTTTATTCGCGATTATACATTTGTCCAGGACATCGAAAAACCTATTTTAGACTAATCAAACTGCCGGAAACCCGTCGGTAGACAACAAATCTACTGAAGTAGAAAAATAAGTATTCAACCACAACATGTTACGAAAAAATTCAGAAGATAAAAAGTTGATCGGGAATTGGACTTTGTCATCTTGGTGGACGCGTTGAGAAGTTGTGCACGACTCCGAAGCACTAAGACGTTTACTGACTAATGTTCCATCCTAGGTTTCTAAATGACTTGAGCACCTAAAGGCGACTCAAACTCGCATTCTTTGCTAAACGATCCAGACAAAAAAAACTCGCCTCGTCGTTGTACGTTTTCACCCTTTAGTGGGCATTAAGATAAACCCCCTCCCAGGCAGTTTCGGTAAACAAAAATTACATCGTAAGTCGTTTGTCGTGTGAGACAAACGACTGTCATGTGTACGCGTTGGTCGTACTGCGTGCAAGTATAAATACAGGCAGCACACACGTGAAAAAGAAGTGGGAATCGGCAACACATGAATGTGACTGGTTGGAAGCCCGTGAAAACCGATTTAAAATAGCCTGTGCTTTAAAAGTGAATCCATTATAGCCTAGGAGGTAGCAGGATCGCTCCCACGGTGAGACTTTACTGCAAGAAATAGCAAACTCACGGTTAACGCCTCACGCACTCTTGGTGTTAGCCAACGAGGCCACAGGGATGGTGTTTGGATGTGCGTTTGGGTTGGCCCGCAACCACTGCTTGACATCAGAGAGCAGGGCATTGAAGGTGGCAGAGAAGTCCTCCAAATTCTTCAAATTCGCAGTCGCAACGCCATTCTGGGCGAACGTGAGAGCCGATTTGGCGAGAAGTTCCACTTTGTCCGTGGGTAGCGCCACTGCTTCCACCAGGAAGGGATGCACCGCCATGTCCCAGAACTCCTGCACCGCTAAGCCCTCAGGGGAACAATAAAATGCATGCAACGCCTTCACGAGGACCATCTCGGTGTCACTACCCTGCTGCACAGCCCCTCCGCCAACCAGGAGATTGAGAAATCTACGAGCGAATTGCCCACGCCAGTTGGCCAGGAAGGACGGAAGAGCGAAGAGTCGATGACGCATGTTCAGGTCGCACAGGGCCTCTGTGCAGGCCGTTATGAGGCGGGGATCGAACACCCCACCAGAGTACACCGCAAGCACGGAACGCAAAAAAGTCGCCAAATTCTCCTCAGAGGTTAGCTGAGAGTAGCCGAAGGACATGGTCTGGAAAAGGGTATCGAAGACACGCAGACACAAGTCAGGATCGTTTCTTGAGGCTGTAGACACGATGGTGGGGAGATCGGCCATTATCCCACCGGCAAGGTTGACTACGAGACAGTTGCTGACGAATCGCAGCACGTCAGGAGCCATCGGCGGAAAAACAGTTCGATTTTGTACAAGCCGATTGATCAAGTGGACTAAATGCGAGACTATGGGCGACACCAAACGCGCTGGTGCAGTGTTGCTCTCGAGGACATGCAAAAGTCGCATAACTTTGGCAACAAAGCCGGGGATAAGGGACGCTGTGGTCCGCTGACTCCCGTATATGTCCGTAAACTGCACAAAGAAAGACAGGTGAGCGACAAAAAGGTGGACTTCGGGGGAAAGACTCGTGGTATCCAAACACTGCCATATCCGATCTAGGAGACCAGAGGCGGTCAGGGAGTCGTACATCAGCCGCCTGCTTTTGCTTCCCAGAGGCATGAGCGACGCCAGCGCCTCGTTAAGCCAGCACAAACTAGCGAAGTACGCGTCTCTGTCGGTGGTCAAGGTTTCTTGGCGCAGAGCCTGCGAAAAAAAGGGGATGAGGCGGTTGGCCAAAATGCTGCCCTTTTCAGAGGTCAGAGCTTGAAGCTGTTCAAGGCACTTGAGAGCGAATTTGGACTGACTGGGTGGAGGCACCTCGTCCACTAGCAAGTAGGCAGTGACGCTTCTCACAAGAAGACGCTGAACGGGTATGCTAAAGGATTTGAGGCGTGCAGTCTCGCAACAACAGTTGACGAGTTCCAACAAGCAACCGCCCTCAGACAGCAGACCGGCAGGAGGGAGGAAGCCTGGTGGGTTTGCTGATAAAACCAGCGCCTGAAACAACTGGGTTGTGTGCAGACGAAGTGAGACGACTGGTGACTTTAGAAGGAGGTGGTGGATGCACTGTATTAAGGCCGTCGAAAAGGCATCTTTATCTTCCAGTGTGAGAACTACGTGCCCTCGTGGTATTTCGACATTTGAGTCCTCACAAACAATAACGAGTCCGCTGGACATGAGACACCGAAGAAGATTGATGTTTTCCACGACAACCTGGACAACATCTTGTCTGATAGTATCCATTCGGAGGCTTTCCAAACGATCACATAGCGACACACCTGAGCCCAAATTAAAAACTAGGGCCTGAAGCAGCCAACGAAGCATGCTGGTATCCTGTAATGAGCCAAAGTGCTCCGAAAGGTAGGTCAGGCAACTCAAACAGGTAGCCAGATCACGTAGCGCACTGTGCAGCTTTCGCGTAGTGTGCTCCTCTAGCGTAACCTTGTCCCCCAAATTGCAGAGCTGTGAAAAAACGGCAAGTTCCTTCTGAAATTTGGCTGCTACACTGTGCAGCACGTTCGTGGGATTAAAAAAGGCGATCGATGAGAGGAGGGTGAGGGAGGTCTGGATGAAAATACCGTACTCACTTTGGTCAGCCATTAGGTCACTGGAGTCGGCAAGTTGAAGGGTGTCTTCGAAAAAGGCGACATACGAATTGCTGAAGTCAGTGGCGCTGCCTGATTGGTGCGCTGGAGGGGCTTCGTTATCGAGAACATCAAGATAGGAGCTTGATTCTGAGAAGTAGATCGTGGAGAGGAGAGAAGAGCAGAGGTCTGATATGATCAGTTGGGTTTGTTGAGGGAGCTCGACCGGTTTATGTGTGCCTGTCGACAAAACCGAATCGCCGTAATGAATGGCCTTTATGAAGTCTAAATAGGCGATCCACAAATCAAGCGACGATAAATATACCGACAGCAATGGTCGGCAGACCGAGAAAGTAAAGTACTGGACTCGTTGTAGGAACTTGGTAGGGGAGAATATATAGGGGTTCTGATCAGTCGTTGAATTGTCATCGACAGTTTTTGAGAAAAGGAAATTTGTGACGAGCAATCGGAGGATGTCTGCCAATTTTTGGTAAAAATCTTCGGAGGTAGATTCCACTGACTGAGTTACGGCAGCGAGATCGGCAAGATTGCTTTCTAAGCCAGCGGTCGATAACATCACGCCCGACTCGGCCAACAGGTTGATCACCGAAGAAGCGAGACCAGGCAGGGGATACTCGGTGTCTAACATCAACATGACCCAGTAGATAATCCGATATACGTGAAAGAGGTGCTGGATCAATACATCACGAGGGAAGTCCTTCCGTTCGACTAATTCAGTCAAACAGGAGAGGCTGTGCATGCCAATTTCAGCAAGTGAATCAACGGAAACGGCGGGCGATAGATTTCGCTGTCTCGAAGCTTCGATTATAGCCGTTATTAACTTGGGAAACCCCATTAGAACAAAGATATACAAGAGACTATACAGACGGCAGTGGTCAGTAAGGGAGCCGGAAGCAACGCTTAGAACAACATTGAGGGATTCGAGAAAACCGGTGAAATTTTTCAAAAGAATCACCGAGAGCCTTTTATTCTCCACATCAGTAGAGGAGAAGAGGATATTAGTGTTGAGGCAGAGTACATGACGTAGGCACGTATACATCTGTGCCTCGGAGACACCCTCTGAAGCAGTGGAGAACATGGCCCTTGCAGCATCGATGAGATCATGGCCGAGAAGCGTTTCGACAACATTAGCCAGGGCCGCAAACAACTGAGGCGCTGAACGTCCCAGTATGAAGACATTCTCTGCTGTTTTGTTGCTTCCTACTTCGTAATCTGGACGCACCAGCTCTTCAAAAGCAGCTTTGAACAAAGAAAGAGAAAGACTTAAACGCTGTAGCTCCGCTTCTGAGGCGATCGATGGAGGCATTCTCAGAAGACAAATCAGTTTTTCAAGAAACTGTGATTGTATTTCAGAAAAGGTCTTTTTGCAAATCGAAGTCCAAATTTTGACAGCTTTACATTTGAGAACAGATGTAAAAGAGGATATCGGAGATTGGCACTCAGACGCAAAGGCATACTTCTCAAGAAATCCACTTATCTCCTGTTTGTCTGCATCAGAAAGAAGAGGCCAGCGTTGTTTAGTCGTAGATTCAATAATGCCTAAACTAAACATGCCCACATACTGGTCATTGGATGATGCCAAAAAGTTAAGGGCTGTCATCCACGACGAGGGCTCCTGTTCAAATTGAATAAGAGATTGTTGTAATTGAGCAAGGCGCTCTGGGCTGGACGCCTGGGCGTAGAATTCTACTAAGACGCTCTGAATATCCGCCAAGGCGGTCATGATGGATCTATAAACGAAATAATTGTGACCATGTGACTGAGACGACTCAATAGGGACGATAGACATTTACGCAGGTGCAGTAAAAATATGGAAAAGGATATAAAGACCCGCCAATATAAAAAAAATCAAATATTAGCAATAAACACTGAAATATTACTGCATAGGGAAGCCAATATATTATAAAGTAAAAACTTATTAGCAAAAACCCCAAATTAATGTCTGGAAACAGGTTAATTACCAGAGAGACTTCCTTATTTCTTTTTCTGCAACAATTACAGCAAATTTAAAAATGCACATTAATAAATCGACACTTGTGGAAACGCAACTCACTAAGGTAAACCAATCTTCAGCTAAAATTTAGAAATTGAAAGGAACTAAACATAGAAAATAATTAGCCACAGCGTCTGTGAGGCCACGCTTGTACTCCCTGAGACAGTCATTATAACCACAAGGGTTTTAATCGACAGAAATGCAAAACTAATGATACCAGGCGTTTCAGCGTATGTGAAGGGTCCTAACGTAGCGACGTACACATTGGCGCAATCATATTGGACCATGCCGGCCTCAGCCAATCCTCTGTCTCCTTGTCTTCCAATGGCATGCGAGGAAGATCTGCAACCAACCAGAGACAGACACGTATGAGAAGTTGATAAAATGATCGGCGTAGCCAGCGTTGTGGAATTGGATGGACGGTGCCTGACGTGTGATTCTGGCTTGTGATTAGTCAGTATAGCCTATTCTGTTGTACCGGTCTTCTTCATAGTAGGGCCTGGGTATTTTACACTAAGACCAAAGACGTCGTTAAACGGCAACGCCATATTTGGTTCCGAGTTCTCGAGATGACGTCAGTTTGCTTTTGTTGCCCCATCTGAATTCATCCTCGTGATGGGCTCTAAGACTGGTCATTAAGAGAGAAAAGCCTTTCTATGCTATTTTGCAAAAAATCTGCCGCCCTTTGCAGACCTGCATACGCAGATGACAGCAATGTAAATTCGGATTTCCCATCAACTGTGTCCAAACAACATACTGGTGCACGGAATTTATGCACTGGAAATGGTACATTAGTGATAGGGTCCGTAATTGCAACTTATCGCAGTATTATTATTAAGTCCATCAGCATTAATTTTTTTAAAATCAACTGAGCCTAAAAGTTCATTCGTTTTATATCAACTTTACTATAATGCTCAATTCCATATTGTCTAAATCTTAAATTTTCTAACTATGACCACTTTTTTAGAGGTTTACATTCATTATTCACTACTTCCCAATTTTATAAAGACGGAATGTTGTTTTTACAAACTAATATAAGACAGCTTGTCTATCCCGTAGCTCAATCTAACAGGCGGGTGTATTCAGCTCGATTCCAAAATGCACTTAACGATGGCTTTACAAATACCTAATCGCAATATATGTGGCCAGCGCTTGAGCCTAAGGTGAAATCTTTTCGCACGCTTTGATGTCCTGCGTTCTATTGTGTTTTACTGCAGTGATTAGATTTATAAGTTTTCTTACCTTTTTTTGGAATTTCTTTTCTACTAAGTGGACACTTACATATGCAGCGTTGGACGGCTTAACTAATTCATATAGTAGGTTCATGAATAGTTAGGCGTTCTAGCATGTTCTTTGACTACTTATTTCAGCAAGAATCCACGGTCTACCCTATTTAACAAGTAAGTCACTCCCAACCACTTAAGATTTCAGGTATAAATTTTTCCTTGACTGTATTATCGCAAAAGTTATTTAAAATATTGTGCAGAGAATTCTACTGTCTGTCAGCCAGATATAATGTTGGTTTTGGTACCAAACAATTGTACAGACCAATTGGTGTAGGCTGTCCAGGATATTCATATGGACAGATCATGGAGAATGGTTCTGAATTGTAGTATGTCTAATACCGTCCCTCTGTTTCTCCTGCTGTTTGAAACCATTGCTCATGTATTTCACATTTGAGAATATGAAGGAAGAATAGAAGACAGACATGGTCTGCGTTGGCGAAATGGCAGTGACACATGGGCACACTGCAAATAGCACGTCAGCCCTCACAGATCCAGTTGGGGCAGCAGACTAGACCAAATTTTTATGTAATGGCGTTATGCCAGAGGACCTGATAACCTTGCAATTAACTAGGGTACTTACAAAATATCTAAACCTTATTTCAAAGCTAACGGCTTGAATTCAAATTGTTGATCGTTTAGTATAAAATTATCATAGGTTTTATCGATTTACGGCAGTAACTTTCCTGCAAACTTTGAGCAATTTATCCAGAACCTAAATTCACTTGACGTCTGTAAGTGCCGTTATTAAAGCATGTACAAGTTATCTCTGGCATTTTTTTGAATATTTACCAGAGAATAGCATATCCAAAAGTTGTTGATTACTTAAATATCAAATAAAACAAAACCAATTTTCTGAATTTGTGAATTAAGTGCTCACGCGTAACTGAGGTGTATTTATTTTCTTAGAAGCTTTTAAAAACTGTGTTCTTGCATCGGTTAGGTAAAACAGCAACGGAGTTGATTCTATAGATCTGTAACAATCAATATAAGATGTCTCTAAATTAATTTTAAATTTTGGATACTTAAGGTAAGTTTAAACTGTTCAAAATGTTCAAAAAATGAACCAGATGAAGTGTCACGGTCACCGGTACACTGGTGCAAGGTCCAAATCACCAATAATCGATTTCCTCTTGGTTATCCGTTACCAACTTTCCTCACACGAATACCCTAAGCAAAATACAGATGAACAAGCGCCTCCCCCCCTACCCCTGGACATCGCGCACAGAGTGCATTACTGGCTCAGCCAAAGTGAGTGTAACTCAACAAAACGAACAGTCTACGTTTACCCTTTATGACCTTGACTTAGTGGAGAAGCACCTAAACGATCTGTAACTGCGACATAGTGAGTTGGCACATTGCAGGGGTGCGATAACTGAGAAGAAATGGCTAAAGCAATTGCGTGAAGTGGAGAGTGCTGACATCCCCTTTGTGAAGGAGTTAATATTTCTTCGTCCGTCGGTCATCCTGTAGTAGTGCTTGTTGTCGCAGTGTTCGGCTGCTACTTCAAAAGGGTGATTGTCGGTCCACCTCTAGTTGTTCTATGTCCAGTTGCTCTCGCCACTGCTAGGGTTGACTATTTGGTGTCTCTGAACCTTGTCTGTGGCGGAGTTAAGTTTGATGTCTCATTCTCGTTTTGTAATTCAACTCTACATGAAAAGTTACCCTTCCGTGTCGGGGTTCAATCGTTACTATGATCCACTAGCCACATCCTGGGCGGCATTTTTGAGCGCAAACGTGAGATCCGACCGCAATTTTTGCACCTGGTTCCATGAGGTCGGGTTACTGGGACGGAAGAGCTGCCGATGTCTTTAAAGAATTTACAGTTCCGCGTTAGCATGGAAAGGGCCCTTGATTAATTCAGCAATTTGTTTGTTACTTTGTGGCCTGTGTGTATGGCTTGTTGTGGGCCCCAGCATGTGGTCTTGAACCACGCCGGGGCCACGGAATTAAATCTGGCCCGATTACGTTTCCCACGATGAAGAAACGGACCGGAGACGACGACGTGGACACAACCGTTTACTTCCGAGCTCAACCAAGTTGGTGTCGTATCGTGTGTGGCCTATGCGCGTGTGGAATTATACCTCAGATGTGAGTCATATGTGCGCTAACCCCGAGACCTAGGTGTGAGGATAATCCAGGATAAATGTTCATGCTAATTCAGGGGGAGTTGAGGGTCCGTGGGGCTGGCGACAAGCTGCGGAAAGTGGGACCCTGTGTCGGAGGCTCGAGTGACCGAATTAAGGGGTGTGAATCAGCACGATTCACAGCAAGCTTAAAGCGGCCGGTGCTGGGGTGCCCAGAATGAAATTATCAAAGAACGCCAAGCAGCTGTCTACCCGCGTCGTTGAGGCAACTGCTGGAGGAAACAACGCCGAAGCAGGAACCTTTAGACCATCTAACTTGGACGTTGAGGATGGCCTGCCACAGTGTGCTGTCCCTTGCTGACTCTTGTTGAATGTCACTGACCGTGACGGAAAAGCGTGGACTACCTCACAGAGCCCCTTTGTGGTGCCGTTATTGATGGATACAGCAGAGATAACGGCATCTTAATTGATGATCAAATTGCGGATTGTTGGTGTAGACGGAGGCAATGAGTCATGGTTAATGAAATTGATATCATCGAACAAATCTGGACCAAGGCAGTTTGCCTTAGTGTTGGCTACATGCTCTGACTTACTGAAGGTAATTCCGTCGGGAGAGATGCTATAGTGTGCTCCTCACTCGAGGTACAGACCTGACTGGAGGTCAAACGAGGGAACGTCTTTGTTTACTCAAGATAATCCTGATTGTTTGTATTTCGACAATTCATTTGCTAGTGTGTAAGTCCGAATCTGGTATTTTACAAGTGCTATTATTATCTATCAGGGTCTAAGAGCCTTAGCATGCTGGGTTCTCGACTAACTACCAATGTCGCTATAAATGTGTTGGACACCCCAGAAAATGTAAATAATGGGTTTTCTGACATTGTGTTCTTTGAGTATGTTTTGCCTGAATAACCGCTTGAATTAAAGTTTTGGCTATCAATTATGCACCCTTTAAAACGATTTTACTAAACGGCAGTCAGTTTTGATAAGACTTGTTAAAAGCAAAAACTGCATAATTTTGAAAACGTCGAAATTAATTAACCGAAATTGTCTAGCTTAACATGAGCTGTCAGGTGACCTTCCGCAGGCGGCAAATCAATTTTCGCCTCGAACATGTGCTTTGCAAGTGAAGGCGATGTGTTTTTTGGAAAAAAGGCCAATCTCGGGGCTCAGATAAACGCAGACTCGAATCTTGAGCACTGCAAAACGATCGATATTCCCAGGGAAGCGCGTCGAGATCTTGCAAAATGTTAATTAAGCAATGAATTTGCCGGTAGGCGAGAAAGGCTGGCTTAAGGGATTTGTCTGATAGTAGTGCTTTGCTGTTTTGTCAGCACTTGATGCTTTACATGTTGGCAAGAGTCGGGGATCCAGGATTCCCCCAAGATGGCTCATTACCGGGTTTCATCATTGTTTATACTGATCCATTAACCACACCACGTCGGCGGGTGAGTTACCCTCGGCACCCTACTGACAACCCCATCTGTTTTAATCCGCTTTCACCCATCAGAACAAGATCACCATTGTCTTATATAAGTGTTGACATTCTGACAGATAACACGATAAAAACTCTCTGCATGACGTCTAGTGTTGTCTTGCATTAGCGTGGGAAGGTCGATCCTAGTGTCAGACAAGGGATTGTAGTGGACTGACAGCCGCCTCGCGCGAGTGTGCGTGCATGAAGGCCCGTGTGTAGCGATGACTCATCCCTTTTGTTATTGATTTTGTCAGCATTCGCCTGTTACGCACGCGTACTCAGACGCACACAAAGCCACTTGGTTGTTTTGACATCAATAAACCAGTCGTGTCCGCTCTCGCCTCTTCTCCACTCTACTCGAG
>UXSR01000796.1:0-17664 GCA_900604375.1 Mesocestoides corti
ATCGGCGAAATTGATTTTACTAGTCCTGTTGCCTGTTTATCGTCACTTAACAGAAAATATGCTTTGCGGAATACTAACGTTACTATCAGTTTCTCGTCTTTTTCTAACGAAACCAAACTTCTCCGAGTTTCTTCCAACCACGAACTTTCCGTTAATTTGACGCTTTATTCTTATGTGGGACTAATTTTGGGGCACGATTTTCTCACCAGATTAACGCTGTTTGAATCTACGGCTTCGAAACAAATTTTAATCCCAAGAATCCAAAATATCTCAAGTGAACTTGAGAAAGGTAAACGAGAATTTCGTGAAATCTGTGACTGAGGCCTTTTGTCTTCATCATCAACCCCAAACCACATTCATTTGCGGCGTAATACCACAAATTGACACGTAGTCTCCAAGTCTTGTAGCAGAAATTTGTGTACTAAAAGGCAAATTCCAGGCACCATAATGGCAGAAGGGAAACGTATAAACTTTTGATTCGATAAATTGCACTGAAATCGAGATACCACGCCTGCTTGCCAAAATAATAACTCTTTATGGATTTTTCAACCCTAAATCTAAACAAACATGCCAATGCATAATAAATGGTTGTGAAGTCGCATTCCACAAGTAGAGACCGTTAGAAGGCACATGGCAGGACGAGGTGACGGTAATTGTACATTCTACCGTCTCAAATCTCTCTCCTGTGATTAACCAAACACGGTGAAGGCGCACAGAACAGATGGCTATTTGGCTATTTCATATCAATCGAAACCACCTACGTAACGACAGGCAACATTGCACAAGTATCCGACTAATTGGTTATCGTCAAACAATTAGGAAAGAGTAAGTACATTTCAGAAAGTGGGCAGAATTAAACCAGTCACTGAACAGGTTGAGGGATTACCGATTGTTTCGGCATTGCCACTCTATGCTTCTTTCAAACGCCCCCTTCCGCGTGTGGACTTGTAAACCGATGCCAAAGTGGTATCGCTGCAGTGCAATTGTGCCTCTTCGGGATGCTCGATTTTGAGGAAACGAAGGTGGTGAATAGATCAGAAGCTGTTTGTGTTCCCCCTTAAAATGTTCTAATGTACACATTCCGTAGATAGGCTGTCTAAATCTCCTCTGGAAGGGGCAACTAAATTTCGTGGAGCACAGCTCAGCAATGGGGTTTTTTGTTCCCTTCCAGACAAGTCACTCCCTTGCCTTCAGAGGAAGGATTGCAATGCCGTATTCGCGAGATATAGCCATAAGTGATGCAACGCATAGTAGATGTTGGCTCCGCCATCTCAAAAACCAGTCTCTGGTGTCTGGTGTGCTTTGTGAACATCGTTTGCCCTTTCCCACGTTACAACGTCCCAAGTGGATAACGAACACTGCTAATGCATAATACGGATGCACACAAACCTTTTTAACACAAAACGCAGGCATACTGAGATCCTGCAAACGGTTCGTCTCGTAAAATTTGACTGCGTCATCTTTCCACTACGACATACTCGACGGCTGAACAGAGCCTGGAACAGGTGTTACAGCATGAAGCGCTCAGCTGATCTGACTGTGACTGGTCATCAGCGTTTCGCATGATTTTAAACAAGACCGCTCTTGCGACATTTTTATGTGGTGATTTTTGAAATTCCTGATCTCCCTCACATACCGAATTGGCAGGAGTTCGCGTCAAATGTGCACTGCAAGTGTGGGTTGTGTTTGTTCGGAGCCAGCTATCAGATCCCTGTGGAGGCATCCGACAACGCAGAGACGGCCAACGCATCGCTATCCGGTTTGGTCTGATTCCTACGATGGCCCATCTGTGAACGGGGTAAGTTGATCGTCGTTTGTTTCATTTTCGCTTTTGTGCTTCTTGAGCATGGCTGAGATTTAGAAAACGGAGCTGGTAACAAGTCCAGTAATTGTTTGAGTGCCCTCTTGAGACATTCTGTTGGGGATCCGCGATATCGCAAGATTGCTCATTGTTGGTTTTTGGCACTATTTACACTAATTCCGTAACATGTGTTCTATTACGCTTTGAGCAATTCGAGGTCAATTTCGACTTGAATTAGTATTCACTCTTGTCAACTCACTCGCACGTAGCCGACGTTAGTAAACCTCTCTACACGAGCTCTGGTCTTGTTCTTGTATTAGCGTGGGAAGGTCGGTTCTAGTTTCTGCTAAGGATCTGGTATCGTTATTTGAGTGGTCTTCTCTTTGTTACGGGCAAACGTAACAAATTTGGCGACGCAGGAGGAATTTTTCTTGAGATGAGTGACATAGGGATGGAACAATTATTCCAGCGGCTAGTGTCAATGCTTGCCGATCACCAGTCGTCTCAGGCCGCTCCCGCCAGTGCGCTGTCAACTGAATGCCTCACCAACAGTATCTTGGAGTTTTCCTATGATCTGGAGAACGGTGTAACGCTTGAGTCCTGGTATAGGCGTTACGAAGACCTGTTTCGAGTCGACTTCGCGTCCCAGGATGACGCATGGAAAGTCACAATCCTTAAGCGCAAAATGGGTCCAGCAGATCTGAAGCGATACACAGACACGATCCCCCTTAAGTCCTCTCTTGACTTCACTTTTTAAGAGTTCGTTCAAAATGTCAAGCGGATGTTTGGGGAACGCACTTCCTTACTCAGTACCCGGGAATTGAGGCCTCAAACTCGCAATCGAAGAGCTTGCCAACTTCCTTGACCGTCTAGCCGTGGTCAATCGAGAGTGCGAGGTAAGTCAATTGAAATCAATGACTGGTGACCAGCTCAAAACACTCATTCTCATTTGCAGCCTTCAAATTCCTATGTACACAGATTTCATTGACCGAAATCCCTTTGTGACGCTAGACCATAACCAGGAAGAATACCCGCATTGGAGCAGCGTGCTGCATGACTCCAGAATGATCAAAGCTGGGGGCCGCAGTGCTCTCAAAGTCAAGACCGTTTAACGTATCCAAAAACCACCTCCCACTTCTAGCCCTCCCAGCTCTCGTTAGCCAAAATCAAACGGAGAATCAGCTGGCACAAATCGTCGAAGGAGAACAAGGGACACACCTCCTTCCGCGTGTTGACACTGTGGAGCCTGGCAATTTGTCAAGTTCTGACCTTACAAGCAGCACCGATGCCAGCGATGCAAAGCTACGGGCCACTGGGACGGATTCTGCAAATCGTCCCCGTCTAACAGGAGTAGACGGCACCCCAACCTCCACGCAAAGAAAAGGTCAAAAGCCAAAACAGCCAGCTCCACTGTCGCATCTCTAAGCCTACAGGTCACCTCCGAAGACACTCAACAACAGCAGAGAATGCACACAACTGTCCTCATCAATGGCCATCCAGTTCGTCTGCAGCTAGACACCGCCTCGGATGTTACCATCATCTCGGAAACTCAATGGCGCTCCACCAAAAGTCCTCCACTCAGGAACACTTCTGAAACAGCAATCAGTGCCTGCGGCGGTGAAATTCACTTTTGCGGCTAAATGCAATGCTCTGTGTTCTTCGGCGGTAAAACCTTCACTGGCACGTGTTGTGTCATCAACGCCAATCGGAACCTTCTTGGTCTGGATTGGTTCGAACTATTGAGCTTGGTCGATATCCCCATCGGCTCCATCTGCAATGCTCTACACTTGTGAAAATTACCCTTTGAAAATACTGCTGACCTCATCAGTAACCAGCCCACCACCAAGGAAGATGCCGTCATCGCCGTCATCAATACTGACGAAGGTATCACACAACAGATATCTCAAGCAGTTCGTGCCCAGCCGGTTTCAATTCTCGACAGCAAACGAGAAACGACCTTGGAAAACACACTACGACAGGCTATCCCTTACGTTAAAGGCAAATGGCCAAAACGCTCCCCGCCGGAGATCTTCAGCAGTTGTT
Source organism: Mesocestoides corti (assembly GCA_900604375.1). Lineage (NCBI taxonomy): Eukaryota > Metazoa > Platyhelminthes > Cestoda > Cyclophyllidea > Mesocestoididae > Mesocestoides > Mesocestoides corti. The sequence goes on from UXSR01000796.1 coordinate 3,845, forward strand.
CTTTCAACGACGCAATTCCCTCTGCGTTATAGACGGCTACTTGGTGTTCAAAGAACGCACTGTGGTGCCTATCTCACTACGCTTGCGAGTTCTTTGTCGATTTCATACTAGCCATCCCGGCATCGGTCGCATCAGTCTGTCGCCCGCAGTTACGATTGCAAGCCAAATATGGATCAGCAAATTGCAGACCTAGTCAAGAGTTGCCGCCGATGCCAGCAGACCACCAAGAACCCTCCTAAGGTACTTTTAATCCCTTGGCCTCAACTACAAAAACTCTGGTCATGGATCCATATGGACTTTCGGGACTGATAAACGGAGTCTACTACTTTGAGCTGGTGGACGCCTACTCAGAATGCCCTAAATTGTCCCAATGACTACCTTCACAAGAACGAGGCCATTACAGGCTCTGTCCTAGATTTTCAGCCGCCATGGGATTCCAGAAACCATATTCTCAGACAACGGATCACAGTTCACATCACATTAATTCAAGGAATTCTGTCGACAGCATGCTATTGCACACATTTATCCCCCACGCTACAACCCACAGTCGAACGGACAGGTGGAAAGGTATTTCGACACATTGAAGCGAGCTCTGCTAAAATCCTGTAGAGAAGGAAGGACATCCGTCGAAAGTCCACAGAATTTCCCGCTGGTGTATCGTATAACACCGAACGCAGCTCTACCAAATCGACAGTCGCCATCTGAGGCACTCATGGGTCGCAAATTGCGGACAACAAATTCCGCAATGATTCTGGTACAGGACAATCGCCCGGAGCCTTCGAGTACGAAATCTACCACTACATTTGAGATTAGAACAGCGGTGTACGTTCAAGACTATTGACCAAGGCACAACCCATGGATCAAAGGGACGATTGCACGCCGACACAGCAAGGTCTTGTTCGACGCGACGATGGGTCACGACACGAGGTCAGCACGAAGTTGCAACACCACAACTGTCTGCAAAAATAATAACACCTTACGAATATATTAGTCCCAAATCTAAACAAGCACTCGAATTCGTGATGAATTGAAGTGGATACATAACGTTTGCGTGTTAATTTTGAAGATAGTAATCAGGGAGCACGACTATGTGTTCAGGATTCCAAGTCGGTGTCGCGTCAAAGAAGGACAAGTGCGCAGAGTTCTCTCGAGGCCTTGGCACACTCACCTCCTCTACTAGCACCAGGTGACCTTTTTGTGAAACCGAGTGGTGGCTAATTTAGGGTGCCAATTAGCTTCTGCGAAGATTTGGTACAATGACTGTGGTCATGTGTGGAGCTTGAGAATGATGCCTGTCTCTATGAATCTTAAGGAGGAATCGTGAGAAGACAAAAGGTAGCTGCAGATAGAATACGAAGAAAGAAAAGAATGACTATAGAGAAATTTTGAAGTTTGTTTGCCAAGACAGTGTGTGTTATAATAACGATGCAGTCACAATTCTTCATACCTATGAAATCATGGGGTCTAAATTATCATTCTGGCAAACTCCATTGGAATAAGATGGTTAATTAAGCAAAGGCCTTTTGTAAACTTAGCAGTTGCAAATTAAAAAATAAGAAAAAATAATTTAGTAATAACTCTGATGCCGATCATTACTGATAAAATTTATGCAAGAATTTTAAAAAACCTCAAGTTTGTTTTAATTTTTCAGTTTACTATTCCTTCATATCCCACTAACCAGACGTCTGTGTTGGTAGCTGCTTTTTGAATACCGTTGGTTCGTGCGCTGTACACATGAGTTCTAAGAAATCCAAGCTGTCATCAAAGCTCGCCGCTCCATTATCTTCTACGCCTGCTTCAATCAGTCATGCAAGTGTTTGTTCTCCTCAACAGGAGTCAGACAAAACACATGGGAGGTTTTCTCCTGATGGTTTGATTGCAGATTTTTCCCCAGTGGCTCCTAGACTTCGTCTTCTGGGGGCGCCAACATCACCATATCAACCAGACAATCGAACAGCGTATTTCTCAAGACCGCGTGTTTCTAAGCATGTCTGCGATTCTCCAGTGGATTTGTCATCTTCAATTGAAGATGTCTCGTCCAAACTTGCACATAGCAGTTGCACTGTCGCCGACCATCTGTATCATAGCCTTACGTACGCAAAACAGATGCAATTACGGTCAGCTCAGCTTTCGAAAAGGTTAAACACATCCGCAAATCTGTCAGTGAGCCCTAAATTGCTATTCTCTCCCTGTGACAGCCCTACCCAGCAAAATGTCTCCTACGAGGAAAGAAAAAAACGCCTGAGTTTGGATGAATTTAATGAAAAGGCATTTTCGGCAATTAGTCAGCAGACTGTGTCAAGTGTTGAAAGGGTTCTTCGCTATGCGGAGATTTATCCAGAGGGTTTTAGAGCTCAAGCTACAAATCGATTTGTTAGCAAATCTTCAAACGGTATTGAAACTGATGAGGCTCCAGATATATTTAGTCCCATGTTCAATTCCCCATGGTAAGTTGAAGTTAGTTAAGTTTTAACCAATTTTTTTAGCGCTGTGGGTTCTTACTCGTTTCTAACTGAGCTGTCAAGAACTAGATTGGCAATAGTTTACTTGGGTCGTCATCGACTGACCGGCATTTTACATTGCCTCAAGAGGTCGCGCTGTGAATCGGAGCGCGAAAAAAATTTCGGGAGTACTTTGCCTGAAATGTACAATGAAGTCCAGGCTCTTGCTATTTTGAAGCACAACAACATTGTGCAATACTACAATTCCTGGCTTGAGGCCGGGTCAATATTTATGCAGTTGGAATTTTGCCTGGGTGGCAGTCTGTTTCACTACCTGCATCCTGGACGACCTCTGGATACATGTCATTCGCTCCAGAAAACCGTGGATCGGCCTAACGGTAATGCCGATGCGAGTGTTGTTTCGGATTCCATGGAATTGGTTGGTCGTCGACTTCCACTGGCCGCCCTGACAATGCTCCTAGCACATATTAGCAGTGCGCTAAGCTATCTGCACTCGACTTGGTCGATGGTGCATGGAGATGTGAAACCTAGCAACATCCTTATTCAATTAAAGCAAGCAGAGAATCATCCGGCGTATACAAAGGATGAGATGGTGCACGAAGCCAAGAGTCTCTGTTACAGTGTACGTGTGTTTTGTCAAAGTATTTTTTCTCTCTTGAAATATATAGCTTGCCTGCTTAAATAATTTCATCAATTCATCATTGTAGATCCTTGAATCCACTGATCCTAGTGGAGTCGATTTTAAACTGGCCGATTTTGGTCGTGCTTCGAAAGCTGGTGAAGATAGAGACGGTGACAACCTGGGTGATGGACGCTACTTGCCCCGTCTCGATGATCCAGGTTCTCCCGAGTGTGCTGCCATTGGTCGTGATATTTATGCCCTCGGTGTGACAATGTACCATGCTGTAGGTGTCAAGATGTGTTTTTTGTTCATTTTTGTGTGGCTTCGTTCGCAGCACTCGTTTAATTCGTACTCCCTTGTGCTTTAAACGTGGAATTTCTCTGTGCTACTTCAAATTAATAAGATCTGAACATTTCGTTACTACCTTTAGGCTGGTGGTCCAATGAACTCATCTGTTTGGGAGCACCTTCGTGCAGTCGGTTCGGTCCCAGATTTATCCGTTGTCCCTTCATCTCTTCGGCCAATCGTAAAGGTGGGTTTTTTAAGTCTGCTCTTTTCGCCATGAATGGCAGTTAGGAAATTTGAATTAGAATGGAAGTGAGTCTATTTTGCTTGCTCAGAGTGTTTAGTCAGGCTATGTGTTAACTTTCGTTCGGCTCAGCTTGACACGTGTTTTGTCTACTCAGAATATGCTCAAGCCATTGTCTCAGGACCGACCAACCGCTGCAGAAGTGATCAACTGGCCATCCTTGCGGCCCTTCCTCTCAGCATCCTCTAATGGTTAGTGTGGCTGCAGCACCTTTGTGTCCCTTAAATGCTTAATGTTCTTGAATTAATAACATTAAATGTTAATTTATAGGCACACCCGCGGGATTGCAGGGGATGGAGATAGACCAATAAAAAAGGTGCCCTGCACATTACCACTCGTTCCCTTTTGTACATACCCCTGCGAAGAGGCATTATGGGAACAATTTTGCTCCCCATCCCAGATTCAAGATCAAGATTTTTGAGTTATTTTCCTTTTTAACGCTCTTGTAGAAGCTATATTCAGTAAACGTTTGAGTGTGAGATTTGTGTTTCTCATTGTGGTTCGGTTTTGTGGTCACGTTAGATCTCCCTCCGCTGAGTTGGACAAAGAAGAATGAAATAACAAAAAAAAACAATTCTTTAAAAAGGTAGACAAAATTGCAAGACGGGATGAGAGGAAGTCCTATTCGATCGGGATGATTTTCGCACCACGTAGGAACTTAGCGTGTCGCAATTCATGGGCCTCGGCGCGGTTAGCAGGATTGATTCTCAGCATTTCCTTGAATAAAAGACCGGCAAGTGATGTACAAATTCTGGTGTGTGAAGTTGAATACAGTGTACATAAACACCTACTTGGATAAATGCTTGGAATTCCTTTGTAACCTCTCGTTGAGCAAAAAAATTCGGACGGAATTTAGGGAATTCCTCGTTGTAGTCTGGCATGCACTTCACGCCAGGCCAGGTTTCGTCAGTTGGCGTGCCTTGACGATGACATACATAACATTAGTATTACCGAACTTTCGAAAAACTTGAAACAGTTGATCAATTTCGCTATCCCCAGGAAACAGTACATTACCGGTAACCTCAAAAAAATACACGAAGGCATAGTCATTACCATTTCATAAGCAATGCACCCAGTGCTCCAAATGTCGACAGCAGTTCCATACGACGGCGAACCCAACATGATTTCCGGCGCGCGGTACCAAAGTGTTACAATTTCATGACAATATGTGCGGTCGCAGATTGAATGGGAACGCGATAAGCCAAAGTCGGCGAGCTTTATGACACCGTTTTTTGCTAGCAAAATGTTTGATGGCTTAATGTCGCGGTGGATTATTTTATATTGATGGCAGAATCTGAGAGCGTCAAGCAGCTGCCTGGTAAATGACTGCAAGAATAATTTTAAGCACAGCAGTTACCTTGACTAAAGGGCCTGGCAATCCTCCGTTTCTGAGACCTTTGGGTTTATATCCTGACTTTTTTAGTGAATCCATGTAGGTTCTAAGGTCCCAGTCAACACATTCGAACACAATTGATATACTGCGATCCTCGTGAATTATCTCGTGAACCCTTATTTAGTCAATTATTTTCCTAACTCATCGCATACCCCACGATATTTGGGTGCTTAAACTGGTCAAGCTCGATAAGAACACCAATTTCACGCATTGTCGATGCAGGTATTCCGTTATCAAAGCTATACCTGACAACATTATTGACACTTACTTGTCCACAACAATCTTTTTAATAGCGAATTGCCTACCAGTGACTTTCTCGCGCGCACGGTAAACAGTGCCATAAGTACCGGCCCCTATAATACTTCCTTTGGAATATTTTTCTTGCATTTTAAGGTGTTAATAATAACAAGACTAAGTACTATGACAATAACAGGTTATAACAATTGAATGAATCTACATAAGGAAGTAAAACAAAGATAACGTAATTAGGTCGTCTTCAAAAGATCTGTGGATTCTCTCGCAAAAAAACATTGAAGTAAGATAGCTTAAAATCTAACTTTTTAAAAATTCTAATAGGGAACATAAAATTATAAAAAAAGTTACTTATCCATTTGTGGCACAAAAAATATTCTTTTTAATGTAAACTGTTGTCTGAATAAACTATTTTCAGTATAATTGAATCTCAATGTCATTACGTTAACCCTCATTATCAAGAAACATGTCATTTTTAAATAATTATGACTCAAGTAAATTCAATTTCAAATTGCGAATAAATATTGTTTTATCATTTGTACGACATATGCGACTTGCCCACTGTCGCATCACAAGTTATAGCACTTCTGTAATTCAATGTTTTCGGAGAAAACCCATTATTTAAGCAATGCAAATACGGTCACATCGAGGGGTTCATCCAAATTTTGAATTAATCTTTCGAAATTGCATTTAATGAAATGTTGTCTGACAGATGCATGCAACCTTGATGGTTTGTAAAAGGGCCTAAGTAGACAGTGATTATCAAAAAATACGGCAGCAGATATAAAAATTGGCATAACTAATTAGGTTGTGGATTTCGGGCCCATTGTGAGAACAAGGCTGAGAGTTAACACTAAAATCTTTTTAGATACATAGAGCGCTTCAGTCTGGTTATTTGTAAGGGGGAAAATAGGGGCTTTACATATATTATTGTCCTGGTCTTCCTGTTCTCCCCTTGGTCCATTACACGGCACTGCAATGGAGACGGAAAACTAGAGAGCATATTGGCTCGCATTCACCTGCGCGTCATTCAATGCCCGCGTGAAGCCACGCAGCCGGATGTCGCGCCCCCTCTTCACATGACGTCACCTCCGCGCCGTGCTGATTAATTTCGACCAATGACTGATTGCCGAGATGTCGGCAATCTGCCATCCCGCTACACTGCCACCCCCCATAAGACCGAAACAGTCCCCAGCTTCTCATCTACTACCACTGCCGCTATCTCAACCCTGTGGTCCACTATGGGCGGTTCACAGTACATTAGGGACTCGTCATCAGTTTCTTCCATTGACGGAAAATAGGGTTTCAGCTTGTTAAAGTGGACAGTGAACCCTTGGCTTGGACTATCGTCGAGACTACGAATTGAACACGTCGCTTCACCAAGGACAATGTTGACTATATATGGTCCTTCCCATGAATGTTGAGATTTCCTGCCCTCGCCCGCTGCATTCGTCGTGGCCATCCACACCTTCCTCTACAAGGGTACCCTGCGCCAGTTTATCATAATAATCTTTCTGTTTATTTTGAGCTAATCTACCTGTGACCTCTCTGATTTGAATGATCGACGCAGCTGTCATTTCACATCAGCAACGTACTCGGAGGGTCCTACGTAATCCGAATCTCATGGTAAATGTGCCACGACATCGGCCGGCAACAGCAACTCATGTCCAATTGGTCATTACTGCAGGGTTAGACCAGGGGATGAATGGACAGCCAACCTATATCCCAGTACACAAGCTGGCAAGGAGTCGTCCCACTGATTTAAGGCATATTTATCGGAATGCAGTCTTAGAAGAATCTTAAGCGTCCTGTTAGTTCATTCAACTTGCCCATTCCCATGATGGTGTTATGCTATGGCACGAATCTGTGAATGCCTAGCAAATCGCACAATTGCGAAAGCAACGAACTCTAAAACTGGCTACCTCTATCCGAATGAATTTGGTTGGTGCAGCCTCTTTGTCAATGACACTTCCTGCTATGAGTGAATCTATGAATCTGCGTCTACCTTGCGGAGGGGTACAGCGTTTGCCCACTTCTTCAAGTAGTCAATCGTAGTTAAAATATACCGATTATCACTAGCCGTCTCTGGGAAGGGCACCATAAGGTCTAAGCCAACAAGTCCGTTTCAGATCCCCGCGGTCATGGGTTGTACTGGTGCCCTGGCCTCATAGGGTGGAGACTTGACCTCACCACAGCGGTGGCAACTCGCACAAATATTATTTATGTCGTCAAGCATGGCTGGCCACCAACATGCTCAACTTTTGCTGGTCCCAGATGACCCAAACTAGCATGAAGCTAAGTCATGATTTGCACAATATCGGTCCTTGGTACTACCACGCGCAAAGTGTACGATGTGCCACACTTATAGCATAGGACGCCATCCCTAAAACTAAGATTATTCCAAGCAGAATAAAGCACTCGCGCTTCTTGGCTGCTTTCTGCCATCTCTTTGTCTGTAGGCTTGGAAGAGTCCGTGCGCTGCCTATCGTATATGAGGCTTACGTAGGGATCTTCCGATTAAGCAGCCCTCTAATTCTTAATTGTAGTTTGTTCTATGGAAATGGCGGCTACGTCTGCAGAATGTTCTGGAATCTTAGACAAGGCTTCCGCGTTCTCATGCTTTTTCCCAGGGTGATCCTCAACTTTCACTTTTAACTACCTTAGCACCTCCAGCCATCTTGCCATAAGGCACAAAGATTCCATAAAATTATACACTCACCTCAGAGCTTCATGTTCCGTGTTCGAAACCTTTGACAAACCTGCGGTAGTATGCTGAAAGGCCAAGTAAATTGCGAAACTCTTAAACATTGGTTTCGGGTGGGCCATACTCTAACCTTTTCCGTCTTATCCGTGTCCGTTCTAATCCCTCCCTCAGAGACGTCGTGGCCCAAAAACTTGACCGACTTCCTGAATCGCGCACATTTCTCCATGCGGCACTAAGTCACGGAGGACAGTGTTCATTAGTCGCTGGAAAGTTGCCGGAACGTTAGCAAGGTCAGAGTGCATAGTCTCGAATTCGTGTAGACCTAATAAACTTTAGGACGCCGCCTCTTCTAAATGGTTTGGATTGATATCAACTTGCCAGCAACCGACATAAGATCAAGGCTAGAAAATTATTTTGACCCTTATAAGGCGTCTAGCGTGACCTAAAACAGAATACTGATCCTGAAGACATGAAATCAGCAAAAATAGCTCCTTATGGAAATTCGCTTTTTGAAACTAAAGAGACCCGTCAAGTTATACACGACAGAAGATTAAATTTTCTATATATGCTTATAAAAAACATAAAATTTGAGATGATATTTGTGCATTGACTCTAAGTTTTGCATTTAAATCCTGTTATTAAACAAATTAGCATTTTAATTTAAAGCAAATTAGTTTAAAAAAGACATAGGGATGTTATTACTCTGTATTTTTTGCATGAACTTTGTTTTAGCTATTGATTTGGGTAATGGCGCCTGCTTTTGTTGGAGTATCACGCTTGTGGCTGACATGGTTTGTTCTTTAATTTTCACGTCATTCTGTAACTAGACTAAGAAAAGGAGGAACAACGGGCGTTCAAAGAAAGGACGTGGTCATGTCCAATTTATCCGTTGCAGCAACTGCGGCAGATGTTGCCCTAAAGACAAATGTATTCCAAAGTTTGTCATAAGGAATATTGCTGAAGCCGCAGCTGTCAAAGATCTCATGGAGGCCTCGTTCTATACGGGTTAGCTAGTTTGTTTTTGTGGTTTTCTTGCCTACTTGGTACATAGTACTCTTGGGAAGAGGGAGATCTTGTACCGCTGTTAATCGAGGCTAACAGTGCACAGTTTCTCCTTAAATTAAAACCAACTTACTTCGAGCAATCTGGTTTAGTTTAAGATTGTACAGATACGGGTTGGACATGGGGTTGTAAATTAATGTATTTTGCTGCCGTGGGAGACTTATTACAGTTGTTCGTCTTATACGCAGAACTCACCCAGTCTCCAAAATTGACATTTTGTTAGCCTGTTACCTGCAGGTCTTCAAAATGACAACCCCTTCCTTCATTTATCTCAGTGTATTTGACTTTGTTTGCGTGTCGTTAATGCTTATGTAGCTTCCGTGTCATGTAGGTCCTTGAAATTGGAAATCATTGTGGATTCGATCTGCCTGTTGGAAATTAACAGCTTGTTGTCCGAGGAGACTTATTGCAGTTCTTAGATATAAACTTAGAACTCACCCCGTCTCCTAAATGGAAATTTTGTTGGTCTGTGTTTATTATTCAGGTCTCCAAAATGACATTCCACCATATAATTCGTCACATTGTCCGTGTTGATATTTTGTCTGTCTGCGTCCTATTTACATTAAATTGTCCGCGTCGTATAGAAATATCTTTCATGTTGAAATTTATTCTAGGATACAATTTGCCAAAGCTGTACGTCAAGTTACAGTATTGTGTAAGCTGCGCAATCCATGGAAAGATACTAAGAGGCCGCTCAAAGGCTGACCGAAAGATTCGCAAGCCTCCTCAGCGACGGATTGAATTCAACAGAAATGATAACCGAAATTGATCACAAATAAAACCATTTGGAGCTATTTGGTGTTCCGCTAGTTTTACATCCTCGTTTAAGTGTCGAGTTACGTCGTACGTCAATGGTCTAAATTGGTACTAATTTTGCGTCGCTGGAATTAGTCTATTTCGCTGATGGATCCTCAAATCATCTGCTCGTAGTTGATTTTATTATTGTAAATTACTGGTATAGCCTAGATTGTGCTTAGCGTTAAGTTTGCTGCTGGCCAATGCCAGGTTGGCTTCTGGTTCGGTTTGCGCCAATCCTGGTTGTCTTGTAGTTTCATAATTTTTAGGCACACTCAAGCTATGGCAAACTTCCACTTTAGAAAGACTTTAAGGCATGTTGTTAGTTTGACTAGCCGGTGTTATTGGGAATTCAACGCTGTTTCCTAGTCCTGATGCATGAGATATTTTCAGTGTGAGGTAACCATGTTGTTCTACGGTAGTTGTGTCCATGGGCAGGTCGTAGACAGGTAAATTTGCTACTGGGGCAGCACCCCGTTACGTTGGTCTCGAGTTCGTTGTGCTGATCACAGGTTTATGAAAATTGCCTAAAACTTATGGACGTGTAGGTAAGTTAGCGATCTGCTAGCATTCAATGATGGATGTATTGTCACGGTCTGCATTGTGCAAGTTCCCAAGTAGCAGCAACTTGATTCCAAATTTGTCATGGATGGCTGGAGAAGTAGTGGCGGCCGCCGTGGATTCTCATGGCGGCGCGTTATTCGCCTCAACCGATTAAGTGTCGCTGTTAATCGTACCACATAATCATGGTCAGACGGCTTAATATCGTGACACTTAGCTGGTCTGTGGCGATTTAACGGTCTCGACTCTGCTCTCAGTTTGTCATAGCCAGCCTACTACGGTTGTGAAGCAGTGGGAGCAAACTCTTCAGGGCAAATGCTACCGTACGTCTGTGGTCACAAAACGAGGTGAATATGTTCCACATCAAGGTATATCCCACAAAACAATCACAAGATGTTCCTGGCATAAGGCTTTCTTTACAGTGTGGCAAGAAAATTATAGAAACATACAATGATCAAGCCCAGTCAATTGTAGAAAAAAAGACGCTATGAAGCCTCACGCCTGGACAGTAGATTCCGGAAGCTGTACAACAAAGTCAATTCTCGTCAGCAATCACTACATGGCAACCACCGCTACAAAACAGCTAGCGAGTCAAAACATGAACGCCTTCTTCTGTGATCAGGACCATTTCTTCAAATTGTGCCGTGAGCGCCCTGTCAGTTGTGCGGACCGAAAAATTATCGATCGTGGAGACAACAGGTAAAGCGACGTTCCTAATCACCTCATCGGTATCGCCATTAGTGAGTTGCGCAGCAGTGGCGATAACGGGTTCAATGGTAAAAACGTGCCCAGGTAGCATTCGGACTCCAGCATCTTGCGACTCCCTTTCGAAGACTGAATGAGCAACATAGGGTGGTCCATGAAAGTAATCGCCAATGCTGTGGCCTCCAATTCCAGCGACAACACGACAGCCCATTTCAAAAACCTCCTGCGAAATAGACTCCGCAATTGCAGCAAAGGCAACCCCAGGGCCACACACGGCAATACCGGATTCACAAGCACGGCGAGCACAAGCAATAAGATGCCTTTTCTGTGTGTAGTTGACCGATAAAGTGTCCTCGTCACAAATCAAAAATGTTTCACAGGCATCGCCGTGAGCTTTCCCGGTAAAAACTGTTACGTCGACCGACAAGAGGTCCCCTGATCGAAGAATATCGTGTTCGGAGGGAATCCCGTGGATTGCAACATCGTTGAGCGACGTACATACACAACTAAATTACCAATAAAAAAGAGAGCCATTAGTCTTAAGGTTTATACAGTTGACAGTTCTACGATTTCACTGCCTGCAGTTTAGGAGTTACGGAGAAGTGTTAAAACCCATTAACCGTGAGACAAAAACTAGATTCCAATATATCCCTAACACGAATTACTTTGATGGACCTGCTTGCTGATCACCGTTTAACGGCTGAAACAAAGAGAAAATTTTATTGCCTAATTACAACTAAAACGCTCAGATCTGAGCCATAAGTCTAAGCTACTCTCAATCACGTTTCCAAACAAGTAGCGAGATTAAAAATTAACCCTTGAATTGCGACGGTCGGTGGTTCATGGACATAACTTGACAAAATGCAGACACTGGACTTATAATTAGGATTCCAGCGTGGTGCCACTAGACATTTCGCTTTACTGAAATTTTATGAAAATAATTAACGGAGTACATGTAAAACTATAAAAGAAATCTTGCGAAATAATAAAACTTGATCTTTGCAAAAATAAACACTGAGATTTATTAGACGCCAATCTAAGCTACTTTCACACAGCATTCTCATCAAGGTGCGAATTTATTGTAACATAATACATTATACCAAAGAAATCTCACTTAAATAAGTTGACAAAATCTATATATTAGATCCGTAATTAGGACCACAATGCAACACTTTCGCCTTGGTAACATTTGAACAATAATTAATTGGTAAAAGCGACAAAATTTTACATGAAACAACACTAATTATGGTCAAACTATTTTTTTATGAATACATTATCCATAAACCCGAGCAATAACAAAATTAAATGATGAAAACATTTATCAGCATCGATGATTGCGAAGCTAAGAGGAAATTTGGGACGTACCAAGGATATCCCTCAAAGGCTAGAGGTGAAGGGTACACTGCTTTCTCGATGCATTTATTGATCACTAACAGCTCAATATCAGCAGTCGAAATCCCTGGTTTAATCAATAAACCGATTTCCTTGAGAATTTGTCGAGTAATTTGACCTGCCTTATGTAGCTCAGCAATAGCTTTGACGTCATGCACCTCAATGCTTTTAGGAACATTTTCGCTACAACCAAGAACATATTTTGGCAGCTGAATCCCCCTACTAGCAAATATTTCACATTTTTTCCTAATCAAATTTGGCAGCGCGCTCTTGAGAGTGGAATAGAACCGAGTACCCAGTCGTCGTAAAGGCATAAGACAATCAGTTCCAAGGTCTTATTGGCCAAAGAAATTCACCAAGTAATGGGTTTAAAAATATTTCGACTAAAACTTATCAAAATTAATATAAATTCACAGTGCATTGTTTGTTCATTAAGGGATTTATATATCGCATACCACTTATTTCGATCAAACTATATGACAATGGATTTCAACAAGCGTCATTATCAAATAAATGAACATAAGGAAAAAAATAAATAAAGTCTGATTAGGATAAAAATCCTAAAAAAACGACAAATTTTTTTTGTTCTAGGTGATAAAATGTGCATTTGCGGGAAGAAATGGGCTGCTTGTGAGTCGGCACGAGAGGCATCGCCCAACCAAACACACAGAGAATGATACGGGACGAAGACAGGAAACTTCTTGAAGAATTTACTTGGAGAAAGATTACAATATAAGTGAAGGAAAAATAGGGTCAAGTTGGCGTAAGAATTCCAGGGACACGGTATGATCAATAGTCTATCTTTTGGGCAGTTATAAAGAGGTAAAAATATCCGAAGAAGTTACCAGGCATGAATAGTGTGCAATGGCGTGGAAGGTGGCATTCGCGACATAGCCCCTCTGTTAAAAAGAGCACTGCCTTTAGTGCTGTTGATGTGAGGGATTGTTGTGTTGAACTCTGACTGTGTGGTGGACTGATCTGCCTTCGGTATCAGATCTTCTGTTGCAGTGTTGGGAGTTGTCTGATGTCCGGATTTGTAGCGATTAAAGTGTTCATTAAAAGGAATTGCGAAGGGCTCTGAGGCAAAGCGGATGCGATAGGTGTTGTGAGGGAGTGATTGGAAGACCGCGAAGGAGCCTGAGTAGGGGTTTTTCAGTTTCGTGTGGCTGCCGCGGTTACGGCAGGTTGGTGAAGCTGTAGTACCTTGATCTTAGCACTACCTTACAACCCTCTAATTAACAGCCCAAGACAACTCGAGTAGAGTGGAGAAGAGGCGAGAGCGG
>UXSR01000797.1:0-17662 GCA_900604375.1 Mesocestoides corti
AAAACAGACAATCGTCAATTTAAGGCATTCTTGTTTAAGTGCTAAAGTACTGATAGGTTAATTTTCTGGCTTTATTTCAGGTCTTGTCAGGTCGTCATTATCAAATGGCTTTATTTGTAGTCTTCCTAAATATGGTTTAAACCACCATTTTCAAACCACATCGTTGTAATTCGTAAAAGTTCCTTTGAACGATTTATGTTTAACGAAGTGAATAGTTAGGGATTGACGTAGGAAAGAGGTTGCTTGAGCGTGATATACCTCTTGGAAATTAAGGTTAATTTACGGATAGAAATAGTAATATTTGCGGTTTAAAACGGTTCAGTTTGTTGAAGGCCCCGTCAAGTGGTCTCAAACCACGCCGGGGAGAGATGAGTTACACCGAGCAGTTTTTGCAGCGCTAATACTCGAGAAGAAGAATGAAACCGGAGATGGTGGAGATAAAAGTTTACTGGATTGCTCAACCCTGTGCTGTCGAGGTAGTACATGACTGATGTAGTTATAGACTAGTAGAGTTAGGATGAACCTGTAAAAATACAAATGTCTTATTGGTCCGATGAGTAAAGTTTAAGTGGTACATGCACAAGGGTGCACGAGGAGACGGTTTTGCATGACTGACGGGCTCGGTGTGAACAAGGAGTAGAGAGTGGGTGAAAGTAGATCAACAAAATTAACTACAAGTTACAGGACCCAGAATCATAAAATTTGATAAGGAAGCGATCCTGAATGCAGTCTGAAAGGAAGTCAGTTTTTGGCATCTGTAACCAGGGGGTTAAGTGACACCTTAATTAATGTATTCGCGTGTTTCGATAATCTCTGCATGCAAGTCCAATTTCCGGGTTTAGGTAGGATCAATGTATTAGACATTTATGGCGTGGTACTACTAGAGAACCGTCTACTAGTTGTATAAACAGTTGATCAGGAAGTGCGGTTTTCATTGACTGACTTCGATGGTCTTCTAAGTAGGTTAATGTAAGACGAGACGAGATTTTATATACTGGCTTTGATGACTGGTGGCTGGAGTGTCGCAGGACCAGTTTCAACAATGCAAAACGATAACATGGACCAAGTTATTGTGATACTGACGTCGTCAGTACTAAGCGTAGGTTAAGAAGCAACTATCACCTGTTTGAGGGTAGCACAGAATTTAAATGCATGACGTTATCAAATGCACTTGAACCATCATAGGTGCCATGTTCTCGTGTTGCACTTACAGATGATTTGATGGCTGGCTGAACCAGCACTAACTGTCGAGGTACAACCTTTCGATATTCACAGGATATGTGTGTGAACATTTAAAGGTTCAACAATTAAAGTGGTTTGTGTGGTAATAAAATATGAGGAACTGCCTAAATTTAGGTAATCGCGATGACTTCGACAGTAATAAGAATTCAAAAATAATTCGGTAGGTTTTAATTACGCGGCTCACGGACTTCAGTGCCAAAGGATATCACTCAAAGTTATAAATAGGAAGTAATAAACCAGAATTAAATATTTCAACTTTTGACAAGTTAGAATTCAAGGTCAGAAAATCTCATACATTTTTTTGCAAATAGTCTGATTCCAAGTAAAAAAATAAAATTTTAGGAAAGGCAACATGTAAAAATTAACATTTGTTTTGAAAACCATTTCTCTTAAATCCAAGAGATATATTTTTAAAAATTATGAGCAATAAAAACGCCGTGCAGATTTTTTAACATGCATTTTGGTAAAGCACGTTTACTTTCACCTCTATGGTTTAGAAAATTAATTCCTGGTTAAGGAAAATGGTTTGGAGAAAGGTTTAAGCTTCGCATTTAAATACATACCACACCTAATGTAGTTCATTTTCTGATACACTTGCCTCCGCTTCTTTTAGAACTTCCAGGGTTAAAATGATCAAAGTAGCTATGCGCTGATTCCCGTTTTGCGCTCCAAATCAACGCGCCATAAGCTTACGCATAGGTTAAAGGCTTGGGAGATTTAAAAATGTGTACAAGACAAACCGATTGTTCTGGGTGAACACTTTACCTGAGGGTTGGATAACATGAGCAACCTTCAGCCAAAAATTGCATGCTGTGACCCTTGGTATTTCTGCTCTGTCGTTCGAACTTTGTCAAATCCCTTCTCCAAATTTTACTAATACAGAAGCAAACAGTAAACAAATGAAGAAGCTTAGACGAGGGATCATCTGACATCTACTACCGTATCCACTGGACAATTTAGAACCGTTGAATATGGTTTACAAACACATGTCGTCCAAATGAAGCATCGACCGATCTGTATTTCTATGGACGTTTTCGCACAAAATATATAATAGGGAATGAAGGGATAATAGGTGGTAATGACTTCCAATATTAGTAAATACATTGGAGCTAGACGACTCCTGAAATTTCCAAGTGTGCATCTGCTAAGTAAAACTTTGTCGAAAAGTTCAGTGTTCTAAGAAATCAAGGACATGCACTCACTCTTTGTATACGAAGTTACGTATTTCAACCTGATCACTTCGCCACTACCCGCAATGCACGTAGTAAAGCGTACAAAGCGGAAGTGTAAATCACTGTTGATATGAAAACCACACCGCCCATGCACCGGTTGAAGTAAACTCCAACACAAGCCAAAACAAATGGCTTAAAAAGCGGAGGGATGGCGACTGAGAGCTGTGAGGCTTTGACGGTGATTTTCATGCTCAATGGTTTACTGAATCTAGGCCTAGCTGTAAACATTTGCATGACCCTGGAGATGGGGGGTTGTGAGAGCAAACACTTGGTTGACATTATACCATTATGAAGAAAATTAGAATGTCAAAATGACGAAATACAATATGACTTGTGGGGAGTCGAAGGAAGTCGCGTTAAGCTGAAATCCACACGAAATCAAGCATCCACTACGAATACAGTCATTTGATGACTACGACTTGACAAAGGCTGAAATAAAGCCAGAAAATTAACCTATCAGTACTTTAGCACTTAAACAAGAATGCCTTAAATTGACGATTGTCTGTTTTGGACAAATTCGGATTGAACAGCCGTCTGTGGTAGACTAGTGCAATAACACTTCATCCTAGGACATTGGGCTTTGGCCAAGAGGCAAATTGCCGATTTCTCATTCTAACTGTGAGCACATATGTCTGTAATGTAGGCAGGCGCACAACGTAACCATAGCAACCGGATTGTGTGACCTACAAGTTGCTTGAGCATGGCAATTTGGTCGAAGTTCTGTTGCTTTAAGCAAGCAGGGCACTCTACCTGCTTCGATAACGAAGTCGCCTCTGCTGCTTTTAAAGGCAAGATAAATTGGCTTTCACGTGAGGACTAACAGTTGCGGACTAACTAACAGTTGAGGACTAACTGTTGCTTGTTTAAACGAGCAATAGGATGTTGCAACGACTGGGTAGTGAAGAATCATTAGACACGAAAGTTGTGAATGCACATCAACCTTTGCAGATGGCGGCATATTAAAGGTCGGCGGTTGGAGCGGCATAATAACGAGACAACTGACCAAGCACGGCTTGTTTGACAGAAGTGCCAGACGAAAGGCTGTGAGGTGGAGTGCCTGCTTAGCTTCTCTGCGTTGCATGTGAATGAATAACCAGGCAATTGGGACCACGTCCACTAGACTGACGAGGCCAGATTGGAAGTCGTTCACAAGATGGTGCACAATGTCATGTTCGGAATGAATGAAGCACAAAATGTCGGCTTGGTAGATTGGTATCTGGTATTAAGCGTAGTGATGTGTAATGTGATGTAATCACTGAGGCAGAAAGTAGAAGGCGGCATTAGGGTGCTGCAATGACTCAATCGACACCTCGACGTCATCTTCAGAAATACGCGTGTGAAAAGTTTGCAATTATTTTTTTCACGTTGATAGATTTAAAAAGATAACTGTTTACAACGACCATCTAGGAGGAGATTGGTTTTTCCGAGTTCTAAATATTTAATAAGAACTCCGATGAAGTTGTTTTTTATGTGTGTAATTAGCTAGTTCTCTTGTTTTAAGGATTTTATCCACCATACACTACATTTTGGCTAGTTTTTTTGGAGTGCTAAGCGTCGGTGTTTGTTGTTTTCTCTCCAGTTATGAAATCAAATAAGCAAGAACACTGATTTTTTCCGCTTTGTCTTAATCATCATCTCATCAAATTTTTAATTTACACTTTGACGTTTTTGTGTGACACGAGACCATTAATGAATCCTGCGGTGTAGGGAAAAGCCCAGGCGCGATCATAATAGAAGATTATCATGTTTTGCGAGGGTCGGCTAAATTAGAAGAGATTTTGCAGTTATTAGTCAGTAAGCAAATGCAAATAGAAATAGAGAGGATAACATCTGCTGACTTAGGCTTATTTGGTCGACTTGCCCCTCCAATTTAACGAAAAGCATCTAATTTGTGCTAACTTCGGTGAAGCCAATTTAGTTTGGGCTGAGTTATGAAGATGTTAACAGGTCAGTTGCTTTGACCGTTGTGGCGTACATAGATGATGCTAGTAGAGATGCTGACTCCCTGTCGGATGGCAATCGAAACCTCCATTATAAGCCACTTTCAAGTCCTCGCTTTGGAGCGCATATAAACAAGGCAGGGAGTAGAATCTTCGCCATTGCATGACATTAATGTCAATTTAGTCATGGTCTTGTAACTGCAAAACTCCTATGGACCTCTTTCCCATTTTTGCTTGTTCCTTCGTCGAAATTCCAAGTTTTGGCTTTAGGTTTAAACGTTTTCTCAAATACTACCGAAGGGTTTGACTTCAGGTTCAACGCAAAAGTCCATTATGCTTATATTCCATTAATGTATTTCGTAGCCTTCGAAGTGTTATTATCCTTTGTCGATATTTGGTTGTAGGATAACGAATTGCAAATTCAAGCAGGCACGGTTGATGCTCTCATCGTCTACGCCACTTCATTGGGTCGTTCTCAGCGATCTTGTGAGTTCGAGTTTGGCTTCTTCCGTCAGATATTTGTTTCACAAATAATTGTACTACTTTAAATTTGGTGGCTCAGTTTGTTTGTAAACCTCTCTTATCTTAAATACTTTAATATGTCGCATGGCTCGATCCTTCTTCTAGATGCATGTTGCCAATTCCGGTGGATATTGGGTGGATAATTTGCAACTTCAGCCTTATGTATTTACAAAATATGTTTTAATTAGAATGTAAAACGTTTTCTGCCAGACAATTGTTCAATTTTTTTAATAACACTCGTAATATAGTCCTTTTGTGTGTTTGCCAACTTTACCCTTCTTTAAAGCGTTACCTTCTGTAACTTTTAGCATGCCAATTTGTCGTACTGTTTTTAATGTGCAGTCATTTGCCTGCATAAATGCAGAAATTAAGCACTCAAAAACAGCCTACTAGATTCTTTGTACTCATCTTAGTTAATAATTCCTAAATTCGCTACGCTGTAGTTGCATCACAAGAATTTACGGACAAAGTAATACTGTATCTCTCACATATTTGGCAGTTTTAAAATTTATCTTTAATAAATGGCGCCTAAGGAAATAGTTTGTGTCAAGCACCGTAAGGTACCTCAACTCAGAATCAACAGTTGTCGTCTTTCTTTAGTTTTGTTTACACTGGATGTTTTTTTGGTGACGTACCGTACCTTCATTACTTCTGAGGAGCTGATTTCACGTCTCATCCAACGCTACCTCCTATTTCAATCCAACATAAAACTGATCGCATCTGTGGATGAAAAGACACGCGAGAAAATTTGCAATGTTGTCATCTCCTACCTCATTCGTGTCGTAAGTTCTTTTTTAAATTTTGGCCCAAGAGTAAAGAAACACAATTCATCCCGCACCCAGTTTGTAAAGCACTGCTAACGTGTGATGGTTTCTTTATATGAACATCTTATTAATGTCGAGGTGCCTCAATTTGTAGGGGAAGATGGAAAAGATTTCTATTCTGACTGTATTTTGTTGACTTACAGGCAACTAACGAAAGGATTAGGTCCTGTAATATGCTGCTCACCTGTTTTGTAACTCTTGGTCACTATAGCTCGAGCGTATATGTTAAATTTGGCTATTTTTCCACGCCTAAGTTTAGTTTTCTCCTTGATTTAAAGAATAATTTTAAATCCTAATTTCGAATTTCTTCATCATCTCAGGAGTGAAGTTGTGATGGGTTGTTTCGCTTTTAGGAGGCTGTCACCGCTTATGAACTTTAGCAGTTATTCCTTGAACGACCACAAGAACGCTTATAGTAGAGAATCCGCGGCTAGTTGACAGTTGTGCGTGGTGATGACAGTGTCCTGCTAGAAGTGCATGCAAGTAGAGTAAATGAATTATTTTAGAACTTTCCCCGCGGGTATTAAGGCCAAACCAAGTTTTTGGAGGCGACTGTCCGACTTTTTTGCCCCAATGCAATGCGTTGATGATTGCCTTTCAGGATTGCTTTTGCCCTGTGTTTGTGTGACGCTTTAAGTCGATCATCTTTCTTTTGATAATGTTTACTTCAGTATTTATGAGCACCAGAGGCACAAATTGTATGAAACCATTTCAGGGCAGTCTATTTGTAAAAACCTTTCCTGCGTAATTTCTCTAATTACTCAGCAGTACTTAATAGTTATCGTCTTTGCTTCATTTATCATCCATGAGTAAGAAATCTGGTAAATGCATCCGTTGTAGAGCCTAGAAAAGCCCACAATTATGGCTAACTAAAATGAAATTTCGATTACATGCGGATGTGTCAAATAATGGGAAACTTTATTCAATCAACTGTCTGTAATTTGCTGAGAATATAGTGGTTAAACGCACACCTAACAGTCGAAACAAGTCTCCCAACGGTAAATATTCTCCCTTTTCCAAAGTCTAATGTCATGAGCTCACATACCTGTCCTGTTTTTTACTTAAGCGAACTACGTAAACAGTTACTCACCAATATTGATCTATTGTTTACTTACATGCAGCCACTTGCCTCAGTTATTAGCTATTCACGAAAATTGTAATGTAATGGAATTGGCATGATTTTCCTAAAGTGTAGTCGTTGTCAATTGTTTCGACATGCTATGCCCTTTGGCTTGTCAAATCAAAGTCCACCAAAACAGGTCTTGAAGGTAGGACGTTCTTTCGGTAAACGAAGCCCAATTGTAACAGTCTCTAATTATTTATCCTGATTTTGGGACGTCACTACTTCCCTCCTTATTCCTTCTCTTCACTCTAGGTTCAAGATGTCTTCATTCAAGGCTATACTCTAGCCACACACTATTATCCCAATACTATCCTCTCTAGCGCACAAAATTGAATCTGCGTTTTCATCGGGTTTATAACTTCAAACTAATTTCGGCAACTGAAGTGTTTCTACACCACCGTTAACAGTTGCACCCGAAAGACGAGGAGTGCGAACTTTTATTGCAGTTTCGGGGTCGAATCGGGTTATTATGCGCGACTACATCACTCGTATCCCATGCCTGACCTAGAATTTCGTTACCTCTTGTGTGCCTGACTTTTTTCGCCTAATTAAGGCGATGAAATTGGGTCTGACACATTTGAAAGTAAAATCAGACGACTGAAGGAATTTTGACCACATTCGGATGTTCTTGTCGCTTGTGTTTGTGAGGCTTGATTGAATGTGCTAGGTGAAATTTGTGGTGGGCAGATCTGCAGCACATCCAGCCTCATTCATTTACGGTACTGACCCTTAAATTGGAGGGTTTTGTGCTATTCACCTGATGCATTTTACCGTTTGTCTAGTAGAAGTTGTTAACGCGTCTACCGTATGTACCTCCCGATTTTTATCTGCTAGTGCTTTTGTACGTTATTTCGTTCAGCTAAACCTACGCTTCTTCACTGGGATTTGGTGCCTTTGAAGAAGTTATCACAATTTCTTCAAGTTTAGGCAAGGCGGAGTTCTTTTCTGCAGTCCATGAGACTGCTTAACTTAGCTTCGGATGAGTGTCTGTAAATTCCCGGTTTGATCCGCTGATTTCAATTTTTTCTAGGCACTCGCTTTGCATGCCCATTTTTCTCTTATTTATTATAAAAGCTTCTTATTATGACCTCGTGAGCTTAGGTAAACATATAGCAGGCTGCTTCCAGGCAATTTTATGACCTCTACAATTCATTATGCATTGCCATCTGCCTTCCGTATAAAATAAAGCGAGTCAACGGTATCGTTTGCATTGCCTTACACTTTTCAGAGTGCTTCCACTGTTTATTATCTGTTGTGAGTTGTGATGAGTCAACTATTGTTTGATCAGAATTATGATCGAATACGATGCAGCCATTGTACTTTAGCACCCTACTTGTAAAATTGCACATTGTAATTAAATTCTTTTGTTATACATCGTCACCTTGGTTGTTTACTCGAGGCATTTACAGAAGGCATACGCGACAAGTGTTCACTAAAATAACCATCTAACTTTATTCGAAGACCTTCGGATCTCACGGTTTTCGTTGCTTGAACATCTGCTGAGCTGTACCTCATGAATCACAGAAAGTCATTTCCACCTACAGAGAAAGATTTATTGCAAAGTAATTTAGCCTAACTTCGTTTTAATGAAATGCACACACCCAAAGGGTATAACTCCCATAGCGACCATCAATTACGGAACTCATTCAACTATGTTCAATTCCATTGCTGGGGTAAGGTGGTCTAAAAAGCCGCTTATCGTTTACACGCTCAGGCAAACCAAGTGGCTGCCTGACATGAGCGCCTGGCTGCGTATTTCAGGGCGACTGAGCGTAAAAGGGCATAAAATCGTGTGACTCAGCGCCAATAAGTATCCTATGCGAAAGAGATATCCCGTGGCCAGTGTTTCAACAAGGTGAACTGTTTTTTCTAACGTGCAAGAAGGTGGCATCCATTAATTATTTATCCCCTCGCCCAACCCGTTGACGTATTTATTTATAAACCCTCCTTTTTTTCATTTCTGTGAAAATGCACCCAAATCCCAAATCTGGCTGAAGTTTTCACCATGCTAACTCTTGTCCACTTGCTCAGATTGATTGTACGGTCGTTGATTGTGCAGTAACCTTTACCTAACTACAGGTGTAACTAGAACATGCATTCATCTTAATTTGAGGAAAAAAGTTTCCTTCAGGCTTAAGTATCATTTAGAATGTAGCCCAAAGGCATTGGCGCGTAGTTTTCAAAGTGCCTGCGATGATACCCAAACTCTTTTTGCCCGGATGTTTTTCTCTTAGAAATGTTGTGCGCATCCAGCATGCACGCCTGTAAGCAACCACGTACGCGAATTCCCTCATTATCTTTAACGAAAACATGCGTCGCAAGTAACTTGTATTTGAGTGATGAACAGTCGTGCAATCTGAAATGTAGTGTTTCCACCCGGTTTCTGGTCGGTTGGTGTTTTCTTGTTGATTTATGATTTTGCGATAACGAGATGCGATCGCTGACTCACGCGTACACTTGAGGTGACCCGTTACCTCAACTGGCATTTATGCACACACATACGGCATGCTGTGATTTGTACGCAAAAGACTCTGGCCTAATCATTAGATCTTGCAATGTTATGGCCCACGAAACATGCGTGCCTACGTGGAACCTTACGAGAATGCCGGCACTCGAGAAGCTGTTAATTATCTGATGAATATTTCCTTATTTATTAGACAGGCGCATTTTCAGTGTTCTCTTTAGATGATTGTCGGGTGTCATGCAAGTGAAGGGAGTGTAAAGGGCAAATAAATGGCTTCATATCACGCGTTAATTTGCTTGCTTTCCTTGGAATTGACGGTTTTTCCATTCTCCAATTAATGCGAATCATCTCTGATAGCGAATCGAAGTTCCCACATGACAAGGCTCCCCTGTCACGATTTTATTTGTTGTCTGCAGCCGAAAGTAGAATTAACTTTTTGTTTTTCTGATAACTCTTTGTAAATCAGAAAATAAGCACATATACCCTACAGTGCGGTTGAGTCCCCTAGATATCATGTGATAAACCGTTGCTTTTAAGAATGAATGAATGCAGAGGAATTTGTAAACATTTACCTCCGTTCATTGTTGAATTAATTTCGCACAATAACTGTTTGTAGGAACGAGGGGTTCGGTAAATAGTGGAATAAAAGAGGTTTCTTGCATGACGAACCTAGGGCTCACATTGGGCTACAAGTGGCCAATCCAGGCCGCAGAATCTTTTCATTTGGGATAAGTATTTAAACCGTGAATTCTTCTAGTAGTAATACAAGAGATTGTTTTAAGGCACCTTTTCCAATTACATTTCAAAAACAAAATCGAAAGGACTCCTCGAATATGGGATTGTGCTTCCGCATCATCCAAACGTCAAGTTCTACCCTCCAACTCTCGATGCTCATGTGCGTAAAGTCATATTTGGTAGTTTTGATGGGCAAACTATAAACACCTACATTTGTAGTGTGCGAGTTGATGCAAGTTTTATCAATTCCACTAGTTTGGGTCCGGGTTGTGGTGACTCAGTGTAATTTCTTCGCACATCCCCAAAAGAGCTGTTCTGCTCGGATTTAGAAGAGGTTTCAAATTTCGTGTGCAGGCGAATTGTACATGAAATTAACTCATCCTCATTTAAAAATGCAGCTTCTGTGTTTATACTTAAAGTGTTGCCGTGAAGGCATTGCTGCCATGGGAATAACCTTCGCTTTGGGAGCAATTGTTTGGGTTTACATGCATAAGAGCATTTTTAAACTAGTTTCCGGTGGTTTTGTAACAAGCCAAACATTAATGTTTCACTGCTAATTTGTCATTTATCGTAATTAACCTTTGCAGGCGATTTTTGCCTTTTTAATTATTCCAGGTAGACTTCATGGGTTCCTTTTCTTCCCACCATGACAAAGAGTTTAATTTTTGCCTCGAACACACACCTGAATTGAAGTTATTTCAAACGTGTTTATCCATTGGACAGATTAAAAGCTTAAAGACAAATAAATAAGTAATTATGATACTATGATGAAAAAGAATCCTGTGTTTTTAGTCTTCCGGACGTTTTTTTGGTTCAGCGAATAGATCGTAGTATTAAAAACACATTCATTAGCAGATCCCCGTAGTTCATCTTTTCCCTACTTTACTTTCGTGCTTTGTTTCAACTTTAAGTAGCTGTTGGCCAAATCAACCTGATGTTTTTGGATTGTACTGTTGGATCAAATTTCTATTCTTATTCGCGATCCGATCAAGTCTCAATTCTATTTGCTGAGCCACAATGTGCACACTGCTATTCTCTTAAAAAACCTGTGACTAGTCAAAGTAGTGATTTCTACGATGTCAACGCCAAGTGAAATTTACTGATATTATTCCAGTATATTGCCGCAAGTTCACACTTTTCTCTGTTTTCCTTACGACAAAAAGTTGGCCGTCAACATAATTTTTTCTACAGTTTCTTCCCCCATCATTGATAAGTTAAATGTTGCAATAGATAACGCAAGATTATTCCAGACGTTCTCCTAAATGTGTTTATATCCATACAATCTCACACACATTAGAATTGGAGTACCCTTTGAAACCCTTTTTTCACAAAACTTCTTAAATTATGAACCAGTGTTTTGGTTTAGCTGTCTTGATGTACAAAACTTATTCCACTCATGAAATTGCTTTCGTAAAATACACCGTGAGTCAAGTTGTGATAAATGCCAAATTCTGCATTTTTCGCATGGAGTAGCATCTAGAGGCTGTGTCATGTGAAACCGGACTTCCTGGCCTACGCCTGAATTATTCTGGACTTGCTAGGTCATCTAAATTGTCGACAATACTATTAGGCAGTTGCGGTTTCATTGGGTTTCCAACTACAGTTGTGGCAAATTAGTGTAAAACCCCAGCCCGCTGACATAAAGCTTTTTAAGCGAAGACAATGGTGGATTTCCACACACACACACACACACCTCAGCTCTTGTGACAACATGTGCTAAAGGCCAGTTATAGCTCCATTGCTCTAGTAAAGGTCAATTTTCTAATTTGCAATTCATCCAAAGTTTGGCTCAAATGTTTTCAAAAGAATTCAGTGAATGCGCTAAGTGTCACTGATTTTAATTGATAAATGAGTTTTGTAACAGTAAACAACATTCGCACAATAAAATAGACTGTTTGATAAAAATACGAAAAGAGCACCAATAAATGCCTCTGCTACTTGTAAGTTCCCTTATTGCAAAGTGCAGCCACATCAAATTATAATCTGCCTGAATCTAGCAAAAAGAGGAGCTTTGAGGACGCGAGCAATACAGTTCAGTCACGCCGCGAACATTGCAAGTAGAGATTCAGCTTCTTTTTTCAGCGAAAGTCATTCACGACCCAAAAAAATGACTAAATCAAATAATTGGTCAAGTGTTTCGCTGTAACGCCAAGCTTTTGCTACTGGTATCTTTTCCTTGCTCATGTTTGTGACTTACACGGCAACGGTCGCATCTATTAACTTACGTGTGCCAGTCATTCACTGTTGTTTCAGGCTAAGATATCTAACTGGCCACCTAGGTCACAAATCCAGTCATCTGCTGGATCATCATTTGTTTGAATTCGTAAGGAGGGGAGAAGTCTATTCACGGATATCTTTACGAATTGAATTGCGTAGCAAATTATTACCGGGCCAGCTGTTGTTTATCTTGTGTCGAAATTCTCCAAGTTAAGTTACATCGCCTATGAAAGAGATGTTTTCATAAGACTTGTGTAGTATTTTGGATTATACATGTGTTTTTGAGGTGAGCTTGTGAGACATCTCAGTAATATTATAAATGGATGTTTTTTCTGATAATGCACGTGATAAGCCTTACGATGGCACAATCTCTTACACCGCATCACACATCACTCGTTCGTGTGTTTGCTATGTTGCTCATGTTACTGTTTAGGCACTAATTCTAATTTTTGTGTGTGCGTGTTATGGTAATGGTGTTCGGCACAACCTGATGTCACACGAGAGTCAGTTTCTTGCAGTTTCCTTGTGGACCTCGTTAGTAGGCTGTGGACTGCTTCCAAATTCGCTCAGGGTACTCCACAAAGATCTCTTTTTGAAAAAGTGCTATAAAGGGTGCAAAATCAAGATTTTTTTCTTTAGATCTCTCAACTATCTACTGACTTGAATTCGCAAATCTACTCACTCTTGACCGCTTTTCGCGAACGTGTCATGGATGACGGCTACGGGAGCTTGGCGAGAGCAATTGATTTCACTCTCTCAAACCAAATTAAACGACGATCGTCGACTCAAAATCAGGAGCACCGTTCTGCCACTAGTTCCCTTTCCACTCCCCCTCCACCCAGCGAGGAGCTTTCTTCGCCCGGCCTTTGCGTCCGCAGGTCGCATTCCATTGGCACTGTGGCTGGAGCCATGGTCTCCTTACCCAGCCCAACTAAGAACGGTGGCTTCAACCTGAGTCAGAAACCCACAGTTCCTGCTGCTATAATCTCGTCTGCTCGAAACTCCTTCTCTATCGTGGCTGGTGAAGAAAGCTCGTTTCAATCCTCCCCTGCTGTCTCTACGGCGGCTCTCTCGGACATCGATTTCGAGTCAACAGCAAGACCTTCCACAGTTTCATGTTTCAGCTCCCCGGCCACGTCCCGACGCTTATTAGGACCCGCAACACCGTTGGCTTTGGCGACACTCCATCGACATTCGCAGGCTTCGAGGCGATCCAGTTTACTCGATATTCCTGCCAAACAACTGGCAGAACAAATTACCTACCTAGAAGCAGCGAAATATGGCCGTTTGACCGTGAGTTTGGGTTTTGCCTTATGACTGATGTCGATCACATTGTTTCGCTCAAGATGAAAATCGTCTTGCGAATTTGGATCGGTTGACTTTTTATCCCAACTTTACTTTTGAAACGTTTAGTAGAAACAAAGGGCATGAATGGCGTTCATCAGTTCCATGAAAACCCTTAAGATGAGTTTAAGCAGACGTTAACACTTGTGTTAAGTAATATAGTGAGGAAGTAAATGTCCAGGGACATAGTGGATGCCTGTTTTTAAAAGCACTTGTTTACGACGCAAGTGCACAATGCCTTATTACTGCGATGCGTGGTTGCTTTGAAAGCATGAATAGAAGTGAAAAATTTCCATGGAGCCTGCATGCCCTTTGTTAAAAATCAAACTCCCATACGTGCAGTATTAATTCACAATAAAGTAGTCCAGGAAATCGTTTCAAGCGATTCACATCCATCAGACTGATCCGAGGCCAGCTTTTTGTTGATGTTCTTTGGGATCGAAGATTCGGTGCGGTAGATGTGCTGGAATTTTTCGCTTACCTCGACTAAAGTTCGCCAGTAGCTTGAACCTTCCTGCTCGACAAGCGTACTTCGGTCATTTGTGTACCGCCACCGACAATGTGTGATAATGAAATGCTTTCTTTTGCTATCGCTAATTTATTTGTCTCTTCGACCGTCTTCATTCTCAGCGGGGAAAGTTGTCGCGGTTTTATAAGTAACTCGCACTTTTGTTCGTTTCACCAGGGCTTCTAAACTGGATCCAACGTTGTGTTATGTTGTGATTGGTAAAATAAAATTTTTCACCCAATTATCTCCAGATTGACCACGCCAGATGGAAGACGTAATAAAAGCAGAAATTATACATTCGCTTTTAGTCTTTTCGATCATGAGTGAGACAAAATTAAAGAGTGCAATGACATTGGCACTCCTACAACTAATATTTTGCTGCGATAATTGGGTCATTTTGTGGCAAATGCTGGGCAAGTTTCATGTTGCTGCGTGACTATATTTCATTGACATTTTTAAACGACTTTATTACTAGTCAATGGAATACGTTAATTCTGTGACGTTTCATCAAGAACTAATAACAGAATTCAATCATTTATACTTATTTCACATGATACCACGACAGTCTGGATCCGACCATGCCATCCCAGTATTTTTTTGTTTTAAATAATTTTGAGGGACATTATGAGAAATCTTGGATTATTTTTGATTCAATGTTATCCTCTCCTGTTGTTTACCTTCCGTCTCTGTTGAATGGAGGCTTAACCCTCCTTTCTATTGTCCACCAATTCTTCAACTTAATTGCAGACTTAAACATATTTTAAGGGAAGCGATTCAGTGCATGTTGATGACATGTCGCAGGCTGGAACGGCAATCATCCGCTTCTAAACTGGCACCTTCTCATGCATCGTAATATTACCACTGAACAGTGGGTATTTTGAAAAAAAATGTTTTTTTGAGTTATTACAATTGGACTTTTACGGCGTATTTTGCCAGTTTGGTGCAAATTAATGCCGCAAAATTGCATGCTATTTTCTGTGGAGCCTTTGCCACTTTAATTCTTTACATTTGTTTTAAACGAGTTTGTATTCTGCATTAAAAATTTCGCCCAGTGGAATACCTTAGCAAAGGTTCAGTTAAATTAACCAAAAAAAATTCTGCTCGTTGTTTTAACTTCCAAAGATCAACGAGTCTCGTGTGTGATTAAGGAAAAGGACGAACACCAGCAGTGTCATATGGGATGTCACAAAATTCCGAGTGAAAAATTCCAATTTAGCGAAACAAACGCATTAACACTCAAGGTATGTGTCGACTCTAAGTACGCACATCGGCATCGGGTTCCCAGCGTAAAATTTATCACTCAGAAAAATCGTGTTCTTACCCGAACACGTAGCATCCAACGGTCTTTGCAACCTCGTCTAACGACCTTGCTTTGTGTGCCCTGTCCCCAGCACCGGAATTCGCGAATGAAAGGTCGGACGGGTACCAAGGAAGTAGATTTGTCCAGTCAGCTTGAGCCCTAATGATTTGCTCCGCATGGAGGTATTCATTGTAGCGAAGGTGAATAAGTCCACATAATTCAGCAATATATGATTCAGTTAAACTAGTCTTTAATGCCTTCTTTGTTTTCTTCACGACTGTAAGAGGCAAGATTTTGTGTTAGCCCGACTCTTGGGAGTTAATTTTGATAGAAATTACTCGCAACCCACTGAAGCTGAAATGTAGAGGTGGCTTCGATGCATATCTTCTGCATTCAGTCTTCATTGAGTTTCATTTTCAGTACGAGGCAAGTTTATTCTGTATACTGCAGTTTTTTTCCGAAAGGACGGTCTAGAATTTTAAATGTTTACAAATGGCGAATTTTCAGTCTTCACTGCATTTGTCGTAAGTTTAGCTCAGTTTCTTTAGGCAGTCGCTTTATTCCTGCTTTATTTCCGGAACCCAAATTTTTTTCCTGAAAAGAAAAAATTGGAGAAGAATCAACTTTCACAACCTCTTGGGGTTTTTCGCAAAAAGTAGGATTGGATAGTTTATCACAAGGTCTATCCTATAAGTTGGTTCATTCAAAACGGTATGTTGTGACTCACCTTTACGCACATCGTTTGATTGCAGAAACTCGGGGCTTGTTTCATGGAGAGAACATCAGTTATCGTCAAGATCTGAAGCGTATACAAGGCGGTTTTTTGTCAGAATTATGTTTAGTTGCGTCGATATACTAATTATTTGAAAGGTACTGAAAGCATCGATGACTTTTGGCACATTATATGTTTAAATACATAAATAGGCGATTGGCTAATTAAATCACTAATAATTAATCCGATAAAATCATGATCATGCTATAGATTGTGGAAGCTCACTTTACTTGCACCAATTATGTAGGACGTAAGGTTCGTACAGGAAAACCGTCAGACTAAGCAAATAACTAGATACATAAACAATTCGAAAAAAATTCATGAAAAGCAGATTTGTAGCTTATGATGAACCACGGCACATTTATTATGCAAAACCATGACACTGATGAGAATATTACCATTCGTAGTTATGGAATAAAATTATAGATTTTAAATTTAAGCACATGAACTGATAGAAACAAGAGTACGAACTTATGATCCATTGGAAATTGGCAAAGAAGAAGGGTTACCAAAATGTTGAAATTGTAGTTTTTGCAATGAAATTGCCTAAATATTGTCCGTTACGCTGGCATCCAAAAAACCCGAGAACAAAGAGGAAGGTAAAGCGGTGACAAGACCCGGGTGGACGTAATCGTCTGTTCGCCGTTGTGTCATTGTGTGCGAGTGCACAAGCACGTAAAAGGTGCCGATCAGCTTGATTTAAACCCGTTAGAATAGACCTCTTTTCATTCGTCTTCGCTGGAAGAAATCTGCTCAGGCATCATGCGATATTCAGCGTTAGCTTTTGTCGACGAGTGTGCTGGTAATGTAGCACTATCGACTCCCAAAAAAAGAATGACACGATGTTTTATTAATCGATGCAAATCTTGCAATACTGCCATCAGCCCAAGTGCCTTCGCGGCTTGTTAAACCTCGGACGATTCCAGATCGAAATAATGTGTCAATGGAATGAATGTGATTTGCTAATATATACTCTTATTGCAGGTGTTTTGAAATGACAATTTTATTGCAGCTTACTTGCGATTACGTAGCTTCAGACATTTAGTTAATACCTAAAGCTCTAAAACGGATTCAATTTGGTTGTTTAGCAACATTTGACAAGTATATATTTTCAGTCAGCAGGTCGGATAACGACTGATAGTTTTATCACAAGAATGTCAGTGTTTGCGTCACCTCTTTTCCTGTCATCACGAATACACCCCTAGTCATTAGTATCCGACGCTCCCAGTCATAGTTAACTAGGAAATCCCGAATGGTCTCACATTATTTTTTTTTCTACCCGACCTTGATTTCATCGTATTTGTCATGTGACAACTGTTGAGAAGTAGTGGTTTTCATGTGATTCGATTGGCGCAGTTACTTTTGCTTTTGATGGGTGTATATGTTAACATAGTTTTCTGTCGTGACACTACCGGTCAATTTAGGAGATGAATAGAGAG
>UXSR01000798.1:0-17538 GCA_900604375.1 Mesocestoides corti
TCCTTCAATAAGCAGTTCTCCAGCCACTCGTTGATCAAACTTTCCAATTCCGTTGAATATCTCTAAATACAATTACAAAAGCTGTTGTTCGCTTACTTAGCAGCTTAGGCAACAGTGTAAAAAAAGTGTTGGGACGTTTCTTGCATTCCTTTCATTATATTTGGAATAGTTTACTACAAATAGAACCACGGTTTGAAAATACTTTATTAGTGATAGGTAATCATGAATGCAAACAGTTCAGTTGTAATAATGGCAAACAAAGAATTATACTCCAAAACAATGCAAGGCGTTGCGCCAGTCTACCGCCAAACCTGCGATCTGGAAGTGTCATGTGTATTCCATTTTTTGCTCTGATTTTTTCAAATCGAAATGGACAGACAACGAACAGTAAAATGATGCTAAAAACATAACAGCCGAATTGACATCGCTAAGCTTAAGATACATGAAGTTGCATACAATACGTACCATCAGAAGCATATTGCTGGCGGGTGGTTGGACGTTTTCGCGTAGCTGTAAATGAAATTCTACCATCGCACGTCTTTCTTCAGGCAGCAGGATGTCGGCAGCGACAAGACGTAGCAGCGGGAGTGAGCACAGAAGCAGCAGCAACATTATTCTGCAGTTATGGTAAAACCCTCGCCAAGTATTAACAATACCTGAATTGGAGTGTGCAGTTATCCCGTCTTATTCGTGTACTGTCGCTGAGAGTAAGTTCAATGGATTGTATAGAATTGAGCACCAATGAGAGAGGTCAACACGAGACCATGTGACTGGTAATCCATCAAAGTAATTGGAGTGATATTTTACAAATGGATTGCTTGGTTCTACCATAAGTACAAACCCAAAATTGAACGATAATTGTTCTGTTTAATTTCTTACATCTAGGAGACAATCATCGTCGAATAAGAATTTGATAATTTTGTTTTTAGACTTGTAATTCAGATGCTAATTCTTCCTTTTGACTGTGGATTGGTGTTCTAGCTTTCGGTGTATAAAAACTGTTCATTAAACTGAAATCATGTGCCATTGTAACTGTTCCAGGCAGCCGGTCAGTACGAAATACCTTTTGTGTGCGTTACCTTGACCTCGTATTTGAAGCATTTGATACACGGTTGTAGCAGACGGACACACCTCTTTATCGGTATATTTTGTGTTTATAGCAACAAAAATGACATTCAGTCAATCACGGAAATTAGAACAATACGTAAAATATGCTGCTGATATTTGCATGATTATCAAGACCCGTGTTTTGTCAAATACACATCAGGATATTTAATGCAACCGACGCCAATTCCTTTTACGGAAGTGACAAATCGTATGTTATAACTCATGTTAAAAAAACGGAACCATCAGAGATTTTAATGTACTTCGTCAAGGCAAGCTGATTTTTCTAAGAATAAGTTATTTTACATACGGACAAGAACAATTCCAACGTGTACCGTAGAACATAGCATTACTCTCGGATTTGTGTAAAAAATTATTTACACTGGATTTTACAGACACATTGCATGGTATCGATTGGAATTCAATGCACATCCAAATTCCGTCGTTGTGGCCCACACAACCTGAAAAGAGTCAACAATTTTAGTCAAATGCACAAAGCCACTTACTTATTGGGTTGGTTGTAGAACTTTTTTAATTTTCTATTATTCCAAGAGAGCTTTCGGTATTGAATACTTACATGGAATTTTTTGGGTGCTAAAGATTTCGCGGACAAAAATTAATTTTGCTATTATTTTACGCTAATGTAAGCAATTATTAACGTAGGAAATGCTGAAATGAAGTGACCGTGAAAACTGTCTTAGAGATACCTATCGGCGTAAATATTTACTCGCATGAATGTAATCTCCACAATATCCGCTATACGTATTATTTTTGTAAGTGCAATGAGACCTTTGATAGACAACAAAGTTAAATATGTCGCTGTACGCTGGTATTTTATCGTCACCAAGTGCCAATATCAGTCTCGTGTTCCTAACTTGCAATAAATAAATAAACAATTCATGATAGGTCGGCCAACGTAGAGTCATTACGGTTTTAAAGGGACAGCACCCACTTCCTTAGGTGGCCATTCATGTCAAAGGCATGTGCAAGCTCCAATTTATGTTACGTCAAAAATTGCAATATCTCAATAAAATGCTGAAGAAATTAATGATGTTTTACTATCAGAAGTTAGCTCTTTTCGCCTATTTAAATACGTCATTACGGGGATCGCGGCAAGCTTGCTGTCTGCAAATATTTCACGAATTTTCTACTTCTTTGGCCTGAAACCTTCGACCTATGATATTGCTAGATTTGCTTGCACAAGCAAAGAGCATTATTCTGTTGCTGGAAAATATGACACCTGCAATGTCGTTCATGAATTTACACAAAAAAATTTGGTTTACTTGCGTACCATCAGTAGCATAATACTGGCCGTAGGTCAGACTCGTTAGCGTAGCCATAAGTGAAACTCCTCCGTCGCATGTCTTTCCTCTGGTCAAAACACTTCGCCAACGACAAAATGCATCAGAGGAAGTAAGCACAGAAGCAGCAAATACATTCTTCTGCAAATCAAATACAAAACTGAACTGGATAAACTACCTGAATTGAGGTCAACAATTAACTCAGCTTCAAAGTGCGCTATCACAGGTTGCACGTTTAAGCATTTTTAAAGCATTGAGCACCAAGGGGCAGGGACACAGGGTTGCCATTTTCGCAGCTTGTCGCCATCTCCCCCTAATTCGCACGAACAATTATCCGGTATTATCCTCGCACCTAGGTCTAGATGTTAGCGCATGTATTACTCACATGTCTGAGATACAAATACACCAAAGACACCAACGTGGTGGAGCTCTGAAGTAAACGGCTGTGTCTTCATTTGCGTATCAATCGGGCCTGGGTTAATTCACTGGCCCCGGCGTAATTCAAGACCACATGCTGGGGCCCTCAACAGCTTTAGCAGTTATAGCTATGCACCGTTGACCTCCACCTGAGCACAACGTGTGGTTCACTTACGTCTCTGGAAAGCGCGTTAATTGGTCAAACATCCTCTGCCATGTGACACGCCTGTTTGCAATGTATCCTAGCAACCGATGCACTGCATTGGATAAGCTGCCTACTTCTAATCTGCTTTATTGTCTTTTATCGCGCTGCTACCTATGGCAACTTAGTAATTACTAGTAAAATGCACAGTGCTTGATAACTGTGCACTGAAATTGAGCGAATAGCCATTTTCGAAAGTTTTGGCAGTTCTTTTTACTGAATTAATAAACTTTATTCTAACATAGAAGGCTAATTTCATTACATCTAGAGAAGGCATTAGCTAGTAAACATTATTTGGAGTTCTATCCTGTTGAACAATGGTAATTATCCCGCTTACGTTTATATCGCTGTTCACTTATCATGAAAATGTTGGTTGTGTTAAGTTACTAACAAGTTTACATTGTGTCACTTTAATTGAGTCTTAGTTCGCGCACTCGCATGTGCGTTAAACTAAGTTATTCTAAAATAAACAGTCTTTTACAGCCACAGATTTAATAGCATTCACTGGCTTTATGTAATTTATTTAAACCTTTCTCCTTCCAAGGTGCATGGTGGCTCTTTTAAAAGCACATCGTTTACTGTGTTCTACTAATGCATGCTTATTTTCGGCAATGAGAAAAACGTTCAGTAAACTTAGCATTGATTTGAGTTGCTTCTGTCCGAATTATATTCAGAATTGTCTAGTTCGCAAATT
Source organism: Mesocestoides corti (assembly GCA_900604375.1). Classification (NCBI taxonomy): domain Eukaryota; kingdom Metazoa; phylum Platyhelminthes; class Cestoda; order Cyclophyllidea; family Mesocestoididae; genus Mesocestoides; species Mesocestoides corti. The sequence goes on from UXSR01000798.1 coordinate 3,719, forward strand.
CAATATTTGAGCATTTTCATCGAGACCTACAATGTACATCTCATACCTTTGCAGACTAGCTGACAGCAAAGTTTCATGTGTGAAGTGAATCTTCAAACTCGTACCATGTATGCCAGATTCATTGCCTTTCATGGCATGTGTAATGAGTGAGTATTCGACCTCTTCTTCAACCTCGTCTTTTGGAATGATGAAAAAATCTGTATTTAATTGCATTGACAACGGAAATTGTGTGGAGACTAAATTGTAACAAAAAACCATGAGGCAAAAGTGAGAGCATTCACTGCTACTGCTCAATGTTAAACTGTTTCGATCGACCCCACTTTCAGATTAAAAACAATTAAAGATAATATAATGATCAGATAATTATAATTTGACTTATCACAGGATTGAAAATGCGGCTTGGATTTAATGCGCAAGATGATTTTGTGGTCAGTTATCTCCTGAATTGTTGCTAAATGCTTACGTATTATTACACACCAATAGTGAATGGGGTTTCTTAGGTAATTAAATGTTGCGCATTTTATTTTAGCTACCTACTTATTGACAGTGACGTTTTGCGATGAGCAGTCAAGGTTTAAATGTTGATCTTGCAACCTCTAAAATCTAATTGAGTGAGTAGTTGAGTGAGTACGTGAGTAGTTTATGGAATACGTGGAACCAACACCTTTCTTTCTTCGAAATGTTTATGTGGTATTAATCATTTTAAATTGACAGATGTGTGTAATAAATTTAAAAAATTCAGCTTAATTCGACATAACCATCCAAAGGACCTAGTAGTTTTTAGAAAACGCTGGCCGATTCACAGATTATTATTTTTCTTGATATGTTGCCTAAAAAGTACATCGATCTCTTGTCATCACGAAGATGTGAACGTAAATAGGTCGATAGTCGATTTAACATCGTATTATCAAAAAAATACCAAAATTCCATGTAATGTTTGCTTAATTATATGACAATACTTTTTAGTTGTGATTTTTTTCTAACAGGATCAACTGACGACATTATAGCACTAAAAACGGATTGGAAAGGCCCAATTAATACGAAGATGTGCATCTGTGAAGTCTTTGTTCTGTTTAGTGATTCCGAAAGTTATATTTTAGTGTCTCTTATAGCAGTGCAGGTATGCATGCTCATTAATTCGAGAGAGCAAACTTACATTACATCATATTTAATCTGTGATAAAAACCACCATGTACTCTGTCACATCTTCCGTTTATTTAACTGCGGTGTTTTATAACTCTCTACTATAAAGTTCTTCAGTAGACTTGCCGAGACCTAATTCAGTATCCTTTCCAAATAATCTACGGCTGGACAAGTCTCAGGTTTGTTCGTGGTCTACCCAAACATGATTCATGTTGAAAACAAAGGTTTGTGTAAGGGTGACTACCTGAATTAGCAAATAGATGTAACATTGGTTGTGAAAACAATACTACAAGGGTACCTCCATCGCCTTCCTAAGTGTTCGTCTATTTTGGAAATATTTAGCAAAGTTAATGACATTTTACTGAGCATGCTTTACTTCTGAGTGTTCTCGATTCACCACTGACAGTTCTGCATCTCCAAAAAGGGAATATCAATGGGTTTTGAGAAAAAATTAAGTATCCTAGCTGCACGGGTTTTCTTAGTGCTCACACAGTATTGTATTTTAGAATTTAACTCTTTTTTTTATTGGAAAATTGCATGCTTAGTTTAGTGCTAAATAGGGATATTTAAAAATCATATAATAAGCACATACACACATAACTGCCAGAGTGTATTTAAAATTTGTTTTACATAATTTCAACCTAGAACAGCAGGTTTAGGTAATTATCGAGAAATGGTGACTGCTTGCTAAAAAAAGTGCAATCTACTTATTCGTTGTGGCGATGGTTGTAAATAGGAGCAACATGTCAGTTATGAGTTAAAAGTTCACAGAGGCTACGCAACCTTCTGTTTTGTCGAATATTTTGCACTTTCGGAAAACTTTTAACATATCCAATTTAGCAACTGCCAATCTCATACGGAATTCATGACCACAGCGTAGACTACGACTATATTCTAACATGGGCTGATGTACAACCATTACGTGTAGCAATGCAGAAAAATGTTTGTTTTGCAATCCACAACTCCGAAATTTGCTGTAATAAACAAGCATGTGATTAATAACATTTTCTGCAGTTTTGTTTTGTAAAAAAAATATGAACACTGTGGTGACAGGCCTTACGTTTGTGTATCGTAGATTGCGTTATTATTTGGAAGTCATTATTGTTTACAGTGAAGTCTTAAAAAATACTAGAGCAAAACACCAACATAGGGATTGCATTTCTAAAAGCAAACTGATTGTGTACGATGTTGCATACAGCAGGCTTTTTTGGAGAATAACAGTCATTGTGGAGTGCTAAGTTGGATTACTGGCGTCAGTGATTTCAACTGAAACAGTGGTTTCAGGATTGGTTTGAGGGTTGGTAGTATGGTAATCAGTGACTGGCAATGCGTCAACGGAGCACTGATTGCGGTAGCATCCATAACCCTCAGGACATTTACTGCAACTCGCACCCTCTTCGTACGGCCTTCCTAGTAGCGTATCATTGCTTGAAAGTTAAAGTAATAGTAAGAAAGTCACAGAGACACTTTTTAACGAGGCCAGAAATAGATTGCAGCTTACCCAGGTCTGTAAATGCACATTAAATAATATTCTTCGCTGCATTTTCTTATCGAACATCCAACTTCTGTCGTTGTTGCCCACACCATCTACTTAAGAATTAAAGTGTCAAAGAACGTAACGCCACTAGGTGCCGCTGGACCATGTTGATACAACGTTTTAGTCACAAAATTATAAGACATTCCTTTCGCTATTTCCTCACACAACTCTTCTGTCGGTAGATTCAACCTGTCGTGCAATGCGTTTGCGATTTAAATAACTGCAAAATGCATAATTATTTCCAATGATATCTTTCGTATCTAAATTATTTTACCATCGGGAAAACATTGGTTTCCTTAAATTTGTTGATTGTTAAAATTTTAAGGTGAACATGTTAAAATTTTAATTAAGACTGCAAAACATCTGCTGGTTGCAAGGAAAATCGTAACCTCGGCAGGTACTTACCAGTTTGTAACCGCTGCATGAGTATTCGCAAGTATCATTTTCATAATTGTAGAAATTCTTTTGATAAGCTGAGTAGTAAAATATTTTGTCGTATGTGGACTTGTAGTCACCCATCGACGCAAAAAGCATGCCTGTATTTCTATACTGCCTAGACCAGTAAGTATCCGGCTTCTTTCGAGCACAATGGTTCAACCACGCATCCGCCAATCGTTCCAATTCTAACGAATAGTGCTAAAATATTAAAAAAAATATCAGTTTTTTTTCTATAACCATGTCGATTAAAAGCGACTGGCTGCTACAAAGACACATTGTACATGGGCGCTATCCATGTCAGAAAGAAATGTTGAATATCGCTTTTTGGTTAAGCGATTAGCATTTATTTCAGTTTAACTTTCTATAAATGGAAACAATAGAATGCAATCTCACGACCGTCAAAAAAGCAGTCGCGAGACTATTTAGGAATTGAAAGTGTAGAGACTTATAACGTTAGATTTAGCAAATTCTGTGCAATGAATCTAGGGCTATAAGTAATTTGTCTTTACTTGCAGCATCGTCTAACTAAATCGAGTACGTTACTTACTATGAGAAGCATGTTGCTGGAAGTTGGTTGAACATCCTCCCGCAGTTTCCTATGATACTCCAGGATGACGTCTCGTTCCTGTTGTGAAGGGACTTGAGCCAGACCAAGCCATATCAGTGCTTGGAGACACACGAGAGTCTATACATCTTGACGTTCGAAATCAAATTAATGATTAAGAATACCTTTATTAAGGCCATTAATTTTTCCAAGTCTTTTTTTAATGAAATTCAACAGAATCAATACTGTTGGCTTAAACTTGGAATTTAAATATATCTAGGCACCAATCACTGAAGGCAACACGCGATCATGTGACAGCGTAGCCAATCATACAAAACTGTTCTGTTCTTTTATTCTTAGCTTTGACTGCAAGTTAGTTAAACAAAATGTTAAAACTAAATGAAAGGAATTAAATTTTATCGGCAATCAATTATACCATAACCTTGTGGGCCGAATGAGATTCGTTGCATTAATTTTGATGACTGCGTAGGATTGCAAGGATGCTCTCGCTCTGTCTCCTAACTCTAGAGTATGACAATTTTACGACATCTTTAAAATTAATTAAAACTTCTAAAGTTGAAATTAGACATGACATTACAAGCGGATGGTATCTCTTCGTACAACCAACATTTTAATTTTAGGATACCTATGACAAATACGTAAACAGTCAGTTCCGTGTTGTGGCAAAATTACTCCGATATTTGCTCATGGTAACCAAGGTATGAATCAAAAAAATAGCACTAGAAGTAGACTGAAAAACTAGCATTAATAATAGCAAAACGATCTTGATAGTAGAAGTTTGAAAGTTAAGTGAGGATTCTCATTAAGGATGGCATTAACTAGGGCCACGAATTTCTTCAAGCAATTGTTGCCCGGTTAGACACGGTTGCGAATTTTATTCATTTCAAAATATCTGTAAAACAAAATTTTAATCTGCAGTTCGTGGGCAGTGTCTGTTTGACCTTTTGCAATTTTTATGATTAAATAATAAATTATTTACTATATATTGCCTGTTTAAATTACTTGATGGTTTTTTGGTAGAAAATAATTAGGATTCACTTCTTTTATATGCCAAGCAAAAATAATTTAAATATACAAAAACCGAAATTTCATTTCAAATTCTTATTAAAAAAGGCCTGATCAATTTTAGCATTTATAGGTAAGTAAAACAACCTCAAACCAACTAGTTAATAGTTAAACAGTTTGACCATGTGAGTTGAAAATCAACGTAATTTACTAAAAGCTGACGAATGTGTTCAGCAGCATTTTGCCAATACACAATTGTGGGCAGATAACCGGTCTGATTAGAAGATGAATGAACGTGCTGGGCTGTATCGTGAGACAAGAGTGGCCATGTGATATATTTGAATAGCCGAAAAAAATTGAGATAACACTGGTGCCATAGCCAGTCCTTGTGATTACATAGAACAATAAAAAAGTTAGGCGAGCAAAGTGATAAAGGCTGGATTATGGAAACGTGTTTAAAAGGCTAACATGTCAGTTTTGTGCATTCGCGTATATTATTTTTCATCTTATGATCGATCGTTCATAATCTCCTAGTAGAATTGAGACAAATCACGTGTCCCGACATCGACCTTTCATTTAGGTTTGGAGTGATCGACTATTTAACTAAAACGTCCTATGTTGCAGAGATTTACTGATAAAATATAAGTCTTTTTTATTAAACAGATGAGCAGCAAGTTAAGCACTGTGCAACTACTTCAGATAACAGCTCAAAGCACTTGGAGAATTAGAAATATTTCTGAGGCCACTTGAGTGTATTTCGTGTTGAGTCTCGCATCTCTGTGCGTTTTTTGGCCTCATGTGAACTGCGAGGTCGCAGATGACCGGGCGTTGGACCCACAAGGCACCGTTCTTCCATGATGCTATGATGTCAGACTTAAAGTGCCTCGTAATTACATTGAGAAAAATTATCCACATGTCACTTTCACAATACAGTGGTTAAGCACCATATTTGATGCGCGCTCACTGTAGCTTTATCATTTTGAAAGATTGTTTGATTCACTATTTAAAATATGCCAATGTTGATCACAGCATTGTAACGTCTGCAAATGTGTGTTTGATTAACAATTTTTAAGGACCTAAACTGTCCACTCTAACGAACTTTTCAACTGTAGAGTGAATTAGTGTAACGCCTCACACTTACGTTTCATTGAAAACGTTGCATGAAAGGATAATCAAACAACTTATTTTGATAAATCACAATCCTCCACGACGTGCTGGCAAATAATCACTAAGTACGTGATTGTCGATTTGACACGGTATCATCAAAGACCTCACATATGCCTGCATCGTCGTTCTAAAATGGTGCGCATGAAACATCACGGCACGTGATGGACTCACGCTTGAGAGATCTGATCGCAAATGTGAAGCAGAGAATTAATCTTAATACTGAACTTAAGTGTCAAAATCCCAGCTTGAAATTGCAGTTTACGCACGGATATGCAGCCGTAATTCTGAGAGATTCTGATTGTGATTGTCGCCTCACGCAATCAAGCAGGCGCGATAGTAGTAGGTTTTTCGACATAGTAAATTTATCATGGACAAGGACAGCTCATTTCGTGCTTGACTGTACATAGAATATAACTTGACACATCAAGTGCAGTGACACCAAAACGATCGGCGTCTGTGCAATCGTACTGACCTAGATTCCACTCTCATTTGACGGCTCTATCAATAATTGATTATTGATAGATTATACAGTGACTTTTTTTCTAAATCCCCGAATTACTTTTGGACCAAATAAGGTTTGATTGTGACAAACCTCTGTTCGTTTGTGTTACATTAATTGACACTCATAAGTTAGGCATGCAACCATGTTGTGTGGCTTAGTAGCTATCGTGATTTTTCCAAAAAATTATCACCATCCGGGTTAGCAAAAGTTGTTGATCTTACATGGTATTTGTCTGTAGCATCCAGTTATTTCTTTATGCAACTAGTTCATATGGTTTTTAGCTCATCTTTTTTCTTATGTTTTTCGAATATGCTTGTTCTTGCTAAAGTCTACATACCTTTTCTTACGTTTCTGCGATTTAATTAAAACAGAACGAATGAAAGGCGCAAAATGCTTGTCACAGGATAATATAATTCTGATGATCACGTTTATACAGCTCTTGTCAAAATAAACCAGTGATGATTTCTCATGCCTGTGCAATGAATTCGTTTATGACATTTTGAGCAGAGTGTGGTGCTAGGAGAACAGATTTTCCGACGGCGACTGTGGACACGACCGTCGGTCAAGTGTCTTAGTGGGTAGATGACAAGGGCCTGTTAACAATGACCAATGAAATAGGGATGAGTGATGGACACCGGTATTACTGTTGAACACTCTGCTTTCCTACCCTAGTTTTTTTTCGACCGGAATAACACAACCAATTGAATTTACCTGTGTGTTGAGGTTCTGGTTTAACTTCTGTGGAAACTGACATACTGAAATTAGTGATGCGAACACGATTGACTTACTTCTCAGAAATGTTAATTTAGATGCCTAGTTGAATCACAGTTATTTCAAGAGTCAGAATTAAATATTTCGGTGACTGTATCTTTCTTCGTGATTCCAGGCAAAATTGTTGCTACTTATAAAAGAAATTGCATTTGCATGTTTGGCAGGCGTCATGAGGAAATACATCCCAATTTCTAAATTATCACAAAACATCGCGCTTTTTGCACAAATGATTTGATTTTATGAATTCAGCGATCCACAGTGTGGTAACAGAACACCTATTTACGTAGAAATTTAATGATTTGAGAAATTTTTTTTTGTTTAAAACTGAATCAGAATCAACTTACATACTGACCTCAGCAAAACTAACCTAAAATTGTGCATGAAAAATTTTTTTAAATATTGCAGTTCAACAAAAGTAAGCCTCCATTACCCTAGAGCTAAATCAAGATTTATTCCTTCAAATCTAAAGCATACAAACTATTACCTTTTTGCAACTTGGTTGCAGTAGCCAATCCTTTCCGGACGAAGCAAATTCTTCGGGTGCTGATAAACTCCCGACGATGCTAATACACTCCCATCGTCTGGAGGCGGCTACCAATCATTATGCGACAACCTTTCCATTTTTCATTAGCACGAATTTCTCTCAATTTTGTAACCTGGCCTCAAATTCCACAACAAATATACTGTGAACGCTAGATAAAAAAATGATAATTTTGTCTAAATTTTGTGCTTGCAGAATTATCACCGTGAAGTAGTCCAGCCTAAACTCATCACAGTTCGAAGCAAAAAACAGGTGAATTCGGATTCGACCCATCTGTATAATACAGGATTCCATCGATCAAGTTAAGGAAAATGCCAGAACTCTGAAATTATGGCCAAAATAAAAAGCTCATTCAAGATTGTTGACTGTATCGTTTTATAATAAAGACATACACGCAATTTAACTTGGAACTGCTGGAAGGATATCTAAGGATTTTGTCTGCAATTATTTGGATTGACAAATTGTTTGAACACGGTGTAATGGCATTTGCTGCTTCTGAGATTGGACTAAGACAAATAATTTGAAGTATCAAATTGCACGAACAATGAACTAAATCGTTTGGTAACCAATGCAGTTATTGTTTTTTCCTAGCAAAATGATACTTCAAATCCATTAACTCAAATGACGCATAGTAAATGTGTTGTATTTTGTCAAGATATCGTTATCCCAGATTTTATTTTTTTGTTCCTTTAGAATAACGTTAAAAATGCTCCTGTAACATATTTATTGGTTAAGGCAATGTGGGTTTATGGTAAACAGGGAAATTTAGTGCCGATTTTACTGGAAACTCAGATTTCCTGCATTTATTATCAGTTGAATTGTCCAATAAAAAGTCATGCATTGCAAATTTAGATGACTTTCAAAAGTTACATATTTAAATATGCCTAATGATTTAAAATTATGCCCTAGTTAACGCTGTTCACGTCACTTCCTTGCGGCTAAAAAGTCCCATGGGAATAGACTAGTTTTTCTTTTAGCATTACCAACTAATTATCATTTTCATAACTTTTTGTTAATTTTTGAAAGGCGAGGCATCACAGTCACAATTTTAAGCAGAAAATCCATCATTTTGCAAGGTTAAAATAACGTTACCTGATTTCAAACTAATTAACGCAGCCGTTAGTAATTTATCCTTTTTTTGTTTAGAAATAATCTGCATTATCCATACAATTTGCGCTAGGCTGAATGTGTTAAATCGAAAGAAAAGTAAGTGTTTTTTTAATACAACTGCAGAGGACACTTATGTGACTGAAATTCAGTTGTGCTTATTATCGCTTCTCCCGTGTTATAGTGTGGAAGACGACATCTACGAACCTGCCAATTTCACATCTTAATACAATGCAGATGCTATCGCTTCACGATTGCAACTGTGCTAATAAAGCAATTAATGATCACATCACTGAAGGTAAATAGCGTTTAACCTTTTGCCTCGTCATTTTGCAAATGACGGCGTGGAAGAACAGATTCAAGGAGTAATGTGAGGTCATCCCACGTTTTAGCATTGCCTTGACCTATTGGTACTTCTTGATATATATAATCCCTGAAGCCTACTAAAACTTTGCATTTGACTGCTCACTCGCCGTAATAAGCAAGAATGCAGAAGCTTTTGTGTCTACTGCCCCTTATGTGCATTGCAGGGGTCTATGCTACGTCACAGAAAGACAGAAATGAGATTGAAGAATTTCACAGACAGATGCGAGAAGACGTTCAGCCAACCGCCAGCAACATGCACCTCATAGTATGCTAATAGATTTTCAACCAAGCATCTATATCAACCACGAGTTCCGTCTGTGTTGTTTCATGTCTCCAATATTCTGCTTTTTACACCTACTGCATCTCTTCTGCTTTGTGCTGACTTTAATTCATCTAATTGTAGAGCTATTCAGTTGAGCTGGAACAGTTGGCGGAAGAGTGGTTAGCACACTGTGATCATCGAAAGCCAGACTCGAAGATGTTTCCGCAGTACAAAGGCGTTGGACAGATTTTGACGATTCAGCATACTGAAAATCTCACGTTTGAAGACACGTACTATTATCTTCGTGCCCAAAAAGATTACTACGATTTTGAGAACAACGAATGTGAGGATTATTGTGGCGACTATGAGCAGGTGAGCAACACTTTATGAATAGGTAAATATTTTTTTTAATTGCTGCTTCTTCTCAAAAAAATGCACACGCAGAAATTTTAAGTGTTTGAAAATTGAGGGTATAAAAGTGAAGTCGGTAGAGAAATATCGTCATACTTGGTAAAACTGCTTAGAAATATTTATGAATTATCTACTGAGGTTAAATGTGTTTCTTGTTTTGGTACAAAGTTCATTTTGAACTACAATCTAGAGAAGAAAAAAACGCATTTGATCGCTCACTGCATAAAAAAATTCTTTTCGTTATTTTGCTATTTATATATTTTTTAAAGATGGTATGGGCAGAAACTAGGGAAGTTGGATGTTCTCTGAAAAGCTGCAAAGATAACACAGGGAAACCATTTAATCTCGCAATGTGTATTTTCAGGCCACGGTAAGCTGACTAATTTACTCATTATAAACCGTTTTTACATAAATGTTGACAGATATACTCACGACGAAGTGAATCTGTCACTTTTTATACTCTTATTGAACAAAATGGCTCTGTTTTATGTCTAGCATCACCAACCAACGAGAAAGGCCGCACGAAGCTGGACCAGTTTGCAGCAAGTGTCCACTTGGTTTCCGATGCCTCCGAAACCAGTGCTATGAAAATGCCTCTTTTTTTGAGTCTCGACAACTCGACACTTCAACATCATCTTCCGCGATGCTGTTATCACTTCAGCTTCTGCCCTTGACAACGATAATAATACAATATTTAACCTAATGCCCCACTTTGTTTTACAAATTACATCTATCCTGATTTTTTTGTCAACATTTTGTGGTGCATTGGCATTTTGGCATATTTGTATATTCTTCTTTGTAAAATTGCATTGTGTCATAAAATGACTGTTTAACAAGTGCTATTGAAAACTCAGTCGGGCAATACTAGTTTACATATGAGAACAGCACTAAACGTAGTAACTATATTCGCTTCGTAAAATACACCATTGAATTCTCAAATATGCAGCTTGTCGTTACCTTTTAACACATATAGTATTTAAGATCCTACTTCAAAATAACGCATTTTTTTCAAATTTTTTTATCGCGCAAAACCATATCCCAGCTAGGAATATTTTAAAACATTGTTTTCAAGCATGAAATATCACATTTTCCGACGAAATAAACTGCAAACGTGTTAGGTATTTATATTTGTACATTATTTACTACTGCTTCCTCATCACAAAAATGCGAATTTTATTGTGAGCTTTTGAATATTACGGATTTGCCAGATATGGCTCTTAATTTTAGAAAAAAAGCTGGCAAATTCAATGCTACACATTTGCCACAGTAGGTACACGGATTAACCGATGCTTAGACAAAGCTGGCGTTGCATGCCAAGTCTAGTTTAGTATAATTTTCACTCGCGATGGAGCCAGATTTCTGACCAAAGTAATTTGGTGCATGTGGTTAGAAATGTCCGATTTGAATTGAATTTGAATTTAAATGTCCGAAAGTAATTCACTGTGATAATGTAGAATGTCTAAAACATAGATTTGTTCGTTTCAAAACCACAGACATCAGTTTTGTGTACTCACGTTTACTATTTTCACTTTATGATAGACCAACTGTAAGGTATGCGTAAATGACCATGTTATCTCCTAGTAGATTTAAGACAAATTACTTGTCCCGAAACCGACCTTTCATTTAGGTTTGGAGTGATCGATTATTTAACTGAAACGACCTATGTTGCAGAGGTTTACTGATAAAATGTACGTCTTTTTTTGAGTGGCGAGTTAAGCACTGTGCAACTACTTCACATAACAGCTCAAAGCACATGGAGAATTACAAAGATTTCTGAGGCCACAAGAGTGTATTTCGTGTTGAGTCACGCATTTCTGTGCGTTTTTTGGCCTCATGTGAACTGCGAGGTCGCAGATGACCGGGCGTTGTACCCACAAGGGACCGTTCTTCCATGACGCTTTGATGTCAGACTTAAAGTGCCTCGTAATTACATTGAGAAAAATTATCCACATGTCACTTCCACAATACAGTGCGTAGGCACTCACTGCACCCATATTGTAATGTTGCCAGTTTCAAAGTTTAGATTTACTGTTTATAACTTGCTTTGCCTTGATATCAAGAAATCCCCTTTCCTCTTTCAATTAAACCTGCAAATTCAACTGTAGCTAAAAATTTCCGAAAACGATCACTAATTTTTTGATAGTGTTGTGGGCCCCAGCATGTGGTCTTGAACCACGCCGGGGCCACTGAATTATCCCTGGTCCGATTACGCTTGCTTGATACCCGCAACGAAGAAAGACCTGAGATCATGTGGACACATCCCTTTACTTCAGAGGTCAAACACGTTGGTGTCGTTGTGACGTGCGTGAAGGGGTTTGCGCGTGTGCATTTATACCTCGGATGTGTGAGTCATACATGCGCTAACATCAATACCCATTTTTGAGGAAACTCTGAGATACATAGTAATGTGAATGAGGTAGAAGTTGAGGATCTATGCGGCTGGCGACATGCTGCGAAATCGAAATCTTGTGTTGGTCTGGAGGCGGAGCGAACGGATTAAGAGGTGTGAACAAGCACGATTCACAGCAATAGTTTTATAGAATTTAATATTACCTGCGGAGAAATTCGAATATTTCATCCATTGACATGTGGAAAAAATATAAGTAGATGCATTATCAAATTTCTTCGGGAAATGCTCAAGTTTGCTAATTATACTACTGAATGACTAGTGTTATAGTGATCTAAGGAGACCAATAAAATTTAGGTGGAAAAACGATCCATGTTGGATACACACGAACACTCAGTTGGACTTTAATGTGAACAGGTTGCATTCAAAATATATGAAAGTTCACTGACATTTCTTAGTAAGTAGAGATTAATTGTTAGAAAATACCAATCCTGGTTTGAATCATCGAAATTAATTGATTGATGGAAAGGGTCTTTATTGCATAATGCTTAAACAAACTCAGAAGTCATAACTTGGCCACAATTTAATCAAGATACTGCAAAATGCTTTCAAATGTGGCACAACCACTTTGGCATTTCGTTGTAAACTCAATTTTATTCTCCACTTTTAAAAAGTTTCGTTTGTGTTTCAAGCAGAAAACTGTTAATAATAATAGTACGATGAGCCTTTAGCGATTGGTGGTTTTCTAGACCGTAAGCAAAGATGTGTTTCCTTCATGCTTAGAGAGTTGACCTTAGGAGGAACTTGGTCCAATTTGTGAATTCAAAATGACCTCGATTCGAACCTTTGACTTCGTTGAAGTTCAACCACTTCCGCTTATTTTATAAATTGCCGCTTTGACGATTCGTACCCTTGGCTTTAAGGTGGAATCTTTCCGCATATTTATCAAAACTGGATGTTTTGAAGTAGCGCACATTTCAGTATTTAAAAAAAATGATGCTACTGAATGGAAGCAATAGCAATTCAATGTAAGACACGATCGCTATAGATAACACAACATGCACACAGACCTAGGTTTTAGCCAATGTCCACCACAGCATTGTAACCTCTGCGAATGTGTGTTCGAATAACAAATGGTAAAAGACATACGCTGTACGATGCTACGGACTTCTCAACTATAGTTTGGACTAGTGTCACGACTCACACATACGTTTCATTGAAAACGTTGCATCAAAAGATAATGTGTCAACCTAGTTTTGAAAATCAAAAACCTAGTCGACGTATTCAGGAATATTTACGAAGTAGATGATTGTCGACTTGACAGAGATCCATCATAGACTTCATATTTGCCTGCATTGTCGTTCGAAATTAGCGCGCATGAGCCATCACGGCACGTGATACACTCAAGCTTAAAAAATCTGATTCGAGTTATTTTTTCGTTCAGCTTTTTTCTGATAGTTGCGATTATGCTTGTTCGCGCTAACGTCTACAGCTACAACAAAAACCACATTAGTTTTCTGAGTTTTCTGCGATTTATTTTGAGCAGAACCAAAAAAAGAGCAAAATACTTGTCACAGGATAATATAATTCTGATTTACAGAACTACAATCTCTAACATATTGGTAAGGTTTATACAACTGTTGTTAAAATGAAGCAGT
>UXSR01000799.1:0-17529 GCA_900604375.1 Mesocestoides corti
GTGACAGTGAACGTGCAGCGAATAATTCGGGAAATTGTTTTTGCGGCATGGCAAATTCGGCGATATTTATCAAACGAACCTTGTGATTTAAAAAAAATATTGCACACTTGTTTAAAAAAGGTGGGAAATAAATCCAAATGTACTTCCGTGTTTTTAAGTCGCAGAAGACACAATTCTTTTAATTAAATTATTGCCTGAGTGCATTTGGTCCAATGAAAATGCTTGAATTTTCAAAACAAATCTCAGATAATCAAATTTTTAAAATTTAAATTCAATCATGCTGTTTCGTAGTTTATTTTCAGCCAGTGTCATTGGCTAAAAGTTACATATTTGTGTTTTCAAAGCACACAAAATATTCACGACCAAATGGAATTCCTGCCGTCGCAAATGTCACCTTGTTATTTGCGTCCAGGCTGGAAGGTCGCATTTGACTAATTGATGTAACCATGACGATTTCGAACAGACCTTGAAAAGGAAATTATTCTGCAAGTGGACATTTTTCGCCTAAATGTTTACTTCGAAAAACGAAAAAAATTGTTGCTCTCTTTCCCGCCGGTTTAATTCCCATAGGAATTGTCTTCTTTTTGAATTAAATTGCTTTCTCGAGCAGCCTCATTGGATGAGAACAATTTTAGCGTAAAAATTTTTATAATTTAGCAGAATTTTGCATGCTTGTGTCGGGTTATCTCCATCCTGCTTATCAGGTTAATTGTACTTTAGCTTTCATCGTCGTCTTGAGATCACGGTTGACATGAAAGAGGCATTTGAGTGGTCAGTCATCGTGTCACTTCAAGCGACAGTGCGCAGTGAACAGTTAGTGTTAACTCGAATAATCGGCGCCAATTTGACTGACCTAATGTCAGAATTCGGGGATGTTATTTCTCACTGCAAGTTGCGCATTCATTGGACAAACGTTCGACCAATCAGACACGCAGCCGAGGAGTGGAAGGCTTGCTGAATGCCCTGTGACTTCCTGTTGTTCAACATCACCTCACACACAACCAGCAAATAACTAAACCGCTTTAGGTTCTAAATCTTTTTTCGGAGCTCAATGAACTTTTACATTGAAAATGGTGCATTTTACTAAAAAGTGCTTGTTAATTTGTATGGTGTCACATTTCGAATAATTTGTACACACCGTTTCCTTCATTTCAAACTAACCGTGCGCCGTCCTATTGGCTCATCGGCTGGCGTGACACTCTATTTAACCGAGACTAGCAAAATGACTCAAATAATCAATAAGAACTATCTAACATTGTCTCAACTGGAAGTTTTGCTGAATTCTGTGTGTCTCCCATAGGTGGAGCCATGTTGTTGGATGACGTACACGACGCATCGAGACACACAGGCCACGCTTCAAATCCTTGACCGCGCTGAAATGGACGCGAGCGAGTGCACCGACGTGGAACTCTACAAGCGCTTCGGCCTGGACGAAAAGTACGAAGACAACGAGCTCTCCTGTTGGCAGCGCGTTCGACCAAAGATTTGGGCCACATTTGAGGTTCCGCACTCGTCGCTGGCAGCAAAGGTGAGTGCATGTCAGACGACTTCCCGGAAAGCCAAAAACTTCCATGAAACACCGTCAACCAATAGGAGTGCCGACTAGTGGGCTAGATTTCCTTGACAGCCTGACATTTCACTGGAATGTGTTTCCATTAAGAGTTTAACTAACACAACTTTGTGGACATAACTGAAGAAATCTGTCAAGGAAGGTGGACGTCTTGACGGTCTAAGCAGATGTTTTGATCATACACCATACCACCCAGAAGCTGTCAATTTGAAAACCTATCGACAACAGGCAGTTCCTCTCAATTAGTGAAAAGGTCACCGACGGCAGGAATTCACGTCGAATTGGATGACCTCTTCTGTTGCTGACTGGTTATTCCAACAGTGCGACTCTTCTTCCACGGACAACTGAGATTAGTTTTGAAAATTCAAGCATTTTCATTGGACCAAATGCACTCAGGCAATAATTTAATTAAAAGAATTGCGCCTCCTACGACTAAAAAAATGAAAGTACATTTAAATTTTATCTTAAAAAAAAACGCTTTATGACGTAAATGGTTTGGCTTAATTTCCTGCATTGAATTTCACTGGCTACATTAGTGCCTTTTTTAAAAAGTGGAAAATTTTTTTTTTAAATAGTGACAAGAGTAGTTTAATTAATGTCCCCAAATTTGTCAAGTCGCAAAAAAATTTCCCCGTGTTATCTGTTATACATTCTGAATATCTCATATTGTTTTGTGGTGTTAGTGTCATAAAACTAGAGCTGTTTTCTGCGTCGAATTAATTAGAAAACGCATGTTTCTTGTTAAACATCACGCGAATGTTGCCGAACGCCTACTGTTGCACATATTGCTGCCAAAAAACGTATTTGGAGAAGATAATTTCATGCAATTTCCGTTAACTGTCACAAGCTGGCTAATTTTGCAGCAATTGGATACCCGCCAGCCAATGAGAGGCCCAATAGGTGGGCAAGAGTTTCCCAGTGGCCTGAAGTTTCACCAAAACTAACAATCGTTAAAAGCAGTCAATGAAGAAGTAAGCAGAACATGTTTGTAAAATTTTGTGCATATAAATGTACGAAGCACCAATGTCTCTTCTTGTTACCAATCAACAACCTGTGCAGATTTCGTGTGTTAACCAATTGCCACAAAACTAATCACAGCAGTTTTGGAAACATCAAATCAACAATTTGGGAAAATACGCTAGCAAAAACTGGGTGATTGGTCATCCGTGGTGTGGTTGTTTGTAGCTCCGCTTGTGCAAAACTTTCGGCGTCCCGATACATTCCTGATACGTAAGCACGAAACCAACGGCAGGGAACACGTCGAATTGGATGATCTCATTTCTTACTACCTGGTTATTCCAACAGTGCGACCTCTCTTCAACGGCCAACTGTTCCCACCGGATTCGGCAGTCTGTACTTTCTAGTCACTTCGCAAAATGCCACGTGCCATTGGTGATTTGTGTGGCACACGCTTGTGGGATGTTTGCGTGGCTGACTCACTACGGAGCTTCAACAAATGCCATCACATCGCCAACGTGGTGTCCACATTCTGGAATGCGCCTTCTAGATTGTGTAAAGTGGACTGGTTTCGTTGCAATCAACTGCTTTACCTCGATGTCTAAGGTTTCAGAACACTGCGTTTTGAGTGGAACGTCGACAGAATGCGTACTTTCGTTGAACTAGATGGTGGGTAGCGAGAGCATGCAACATCGGTTGTAGTGACTGTTCACAGAAGCACACGATAAATGCTTGCGTGGGTGATCGCAGGACCCACGTTTGTCTTTCTGCCTCGTCGTGTGATGCAGAGCTTCGCCAAACGCCCATCTCTTCTGGGTCATGTGTTTCCGTGGATGGGTTAGGAATTGGATTTGCCGTGCCTTGAAATGCGTTGTGTGGACGTACTTGTGACAGAAATCATCAAGATTTGACTGGCCATTGGGTGGAGAGGCGGGACATTCAAATCTCCTCAGTTTACCTAATTTTCTGAACTTTTACAAGTTTACACGACAGGAGTGTGTGGTGGACTGACGGCCACCTCGCGTGAGTGATGCGTGCATGAGGGCTTGAGTGGACCAATGACTCACCCGTTTTGTTATTGGCCTCTGGCAGCATTCGCCTGTTACTCACGCGTACTCATACGCACACAATGCCACTTGGCTGGTTTGACGCTGATAAATGGTCGTGTTCTCTGTCGCCGCTTTTTCCCCTTTCCTCGGGTAGTTACGGCCTGTTAACTGGAGGGTTGTAAGGCAGTGCTGATTCTCTAGTCACTACAGGAGAATTTTTGATTCTGCACAAAATCGCGTCAGTCTGCCTCACAAAAATCACGCACGACAGTCGTGGTAACTAACGGCGTTGATAACATGTCCGATCGTCCGCGTTTTCGATTGGTTAACACCAGGGGCCTTTCTGCTCATGGGCGCTAGCACACCTTCCAAGGTCAAATGTTACACTAACCGCCAATTTACGGTTTTTTTGCATTTTACCTCAAACCACGCACATATTTGCCTCGTTTTCTGATCTAACACTTCCAGAGGTCGAACAGTTGATGCTTCCGTGCCTGCACTGTGCTTATCTCTGTTTTCATCTCAGTTTTTTATTGCATTGTTCGACGAATTTTGAAGACCTGGCATTCCAGTCTATTTTCTTACAATTAAATCTGAACAGCCTGTGCAATGCGAAAATTCTCTAAAAAGACTCGATTCTGGTTAATGGAGTTGATTGAAGGCTAACCAATCCTCCTCTGCGCATTCAGTTGGTCTGTTTGATTTCAATTGGTTTAAACAACTTTAAAAATAGGTAATGAAATATGCGAGGGCGGAATTAAACGAGGCGTGGAATGCGGCCACCGTTTTGTTTAAATTTGCAGCAATTTCAGTGCCAAACAGTCTCCTCTACACCGGATGAAAAGATGGCTACATTCAACGAACCCTTTCCACGGCAATCAATGAATGTTTCATTTAATTCTGTAAATTTCAAACGCTTCGTCAAGCTCGATGAAAAGATTTTTGCCACAATACGTGTGGTTCCTAATCTTGCGTCTATTTACACGGCAAACGGACCAATCACATCACTCCGTTCAAGGTCACCCAGTGCTTTGGTGTCCGAATGCCTGCTTAGTGGCGTTGACTCAATTAACGTCGGATTTTTAGCCAAAATTGCAATGAAATTACTCACTTGATTGGAGTCCAGCCCCCAAAATTCCAATTCCTCCTCAAACAGCGGTCCACACACGTCCACCGGGTAGTGCAGCTTCCCGGTTCGATAGTAGTTGAGCACCTGAGCAAACACCCCCGGGTGTCGATCGAAAAAGTACTCGTTGAGAACGGGATCGTAGTTGGCAAGGGCTTCGGTCAGACGCGACAGACGCGTTGCTGGAATCTTCTTCAGCGTGGCCTTGTACGTCTCGTGTCGCACTCCGCCCACGTTCAGAATGACACGATTGTTGCAGTCCATTTGCACACCCGCCGTTGTCTGCAAATCGATAAAATCTGGTGTTTAAAGTGGCCAAATCGTTTACGCGAAATTTGAACTTTGTAGGTGGCAAATATTGATTGGCTGGACAGACACCTGCCAGTGAATATCTGTTTGCCTGCTAAGTTTCGAAATCTTCAAACCTTTTCCGCAAAATATTTGTTTTGTTAAATGACAGGTAAAGTTTGGGAAAAAATCTAGTCTTTTTTACTCAGCTGGGTGAATTTTTGTAGGTAAAATCGCTGAGACGCTGATTTTGACAAAACAGAACACAAACGCATTCGTGGCAGAAAATTTTAACGATTTGGTCAAATTTTTAGATCCTGTTCCATTGAAGTAGCCTTGTTTTATTTAAATTATTCGGAAAGTTTCGTAGCAAATATTATTTTAATAAAACCGCGTCCCTCTACCTTACAAGGAATTTCATAATTTAAGAAAAATTGACAAATTACTTTTTTATTTCCAAAAGATTAAAAAAATGGCAAATTACCGCTGGTTAGATTTGGAGATAGAAATTGCTGGTGTAAATCACGTTTCGCCAGGTAACCACATTATCCCATTTGGCGCTGACAATTTACCCACCACGTTCCAAAATGATGCCTGCATTTTGATTGGTTACTGGCGAATAACCAATAGGAAATTCAGCCACTCAAATTACTGTCATAAATAAACCGGGCGAATGGCGTTGTAATAAACTTTCACGCAATATTTTAACCGCGAGTCGGATTAAAGCAGCAGGCAGTTTCTTTTCGCAGATTTCAATACACTCCCATGATTTGACTACTGATTTAGGTGCATGAGTAGTATGCCTGGTTTACAGTAATTTTTACCCCAAAATACACATATTTAGTCGCTAAATTGTGATTTGCATTGCTACAGCTTTGTAAAACTTAGTTTACAGCCAAATGAGCAAGATTTTGAGGAAACGTTTGACTAGAAAAGTTTGACGCAGGCTAAGTAGACTTCACTGAAAACTCTTGTCTATTATAGTATGACTAAATTTTATCGATCGAGTGAAAAAAGACAAACCGGATTGGTCTGGGAGTGTCATCCAATCACCAGACATCGATTTTGCTCAGTAAGATGAGGTTTGGAATGTTTAAAAAACAACCGAACGGAGATATGACATCCCCTTGCCTCAAATCAATAACCATTACTCAAGCTCTCACAACCACACTGATAGCTGCGTTTTCAATATTTTGTTTACCAATCAGACCTATTCTGAAATCGACCAATCAGTAATCAGGTCATTTTTGTGATTGCCATTTGATTGGAGGACAAGTCTGAGGGAGTCAAGTGGTTCTCACATTATAATCGACTGTCTAGTGAAAGAAATATTCATCTTGTTTAAACCACAGCCCAACTCCGTTGTCCAAAACTTTCCGATTTCCTAATTGCTACGAGATTAAATTCTCAGAATATCATTCCTTATAGTTTTGACACCGGTTTTCAGTGTATCTACAATTTTGTCGATTTGTGAAGATGCGGACGCCATCTTCCAAAGAGTTGATACTGCGGCGGATACATCACAGACACTAGAGTGGGCCTCGCCACGTTCAATTACCCGCCAAATTAGCGCTACGAGGGCTCATCGTGTATTTTGAGCCAAATACTGTGGCAGATTTTGGAATGAATCATAATCCATTTTCGTAATTAATAACAAGGAGTAATTTAAATAGAGATTAAAATGTTTTCATGTTCGACTCGCACTTGGCTGGCCAATCGTCAATCACGTAAGGTGCTGTTTTTAAGCAAACGCATCTAATTTTCTTCTCGCCTCTCTCGTCTGGAGGAAATTTAGGCAGACAAAGTTGACGGTGCACGTCGATTTCCCTTGACACGCAGAAATCGATCTTGTTTTAATCGTTATCGAATTCAACGCGTTTTTTAAAAGACTTCTTGCAGGATTTTCCAGGTCCGTATCTGAGTTCAAATTTACGACAAATGGTTGCCTAATCTTGTATCGATTTTTTGTGACAGATTATAGAAATGTTTGCCTTCTAACTGGTTTTTCCATTCTAGCAGGGATTACGACGATGGCAACTGATACACAGCACGCTTGATGGCACTGCATTTTACACGATTTCCAACAAGATAAAAAAGCGCTTTTAAAGTACACAGGGCAGTTATTGATAGATACGTTTTAGAAAAGGTAGTTTTCGATCTTGAAGATGTGGAATTGCAAGCTCAATTGGATGATGAATCAACGAGAGCTTGTAGCTCAGTTAGGTGTCACACAAATAACTGTTTCCAAGCGTCTGCACGATCAAATGGAAAGAATTCAAAAACCGAACAAAACCTCCTTTACTACTTGTCCGCTGGCAGCAAAAAAGGACTACTTGTAGAAAAATGAGATGGCTGTTACGGGAATCCCAAACGTAAAACGTCGTGGATTCATCCCGGGCAACCCTGTACGCCAATACAGGACATTAAAGTGAAGAAGAAGAAGGTTCTCCTGTGTATCTAGTGGTGGGTGTTGAAGGCTATACTTTATTACCACCACATGGAAACTGGTCGTCAGACGGTTAATGCGGAACGCTTCTGACAGTTAGGTAAAAATTAGGCCAGACCCTTCTAATACTATTTCCTCTTTGCAGATTTCGATCTCGCAATTGCTTTGGAAACCAATCTACACCAGATTACTCGTAATTACAACGGCTTACTAACATAAATTTAGTAGTATCGCCCCTTGCGACCTTTTTCATTCTAAATTTTTGAAGCCTCTACGTACCGAGAATTGCGTAAAAACGTAAATAACCTGTCAGGTCATTTTGGACCACAGCCAATTCTAATTGGTCGACAGACAGTGCATCAAAAACTTAGCAGGAGGTTGGCTCAATCTATTCATTACCCTGACACAAGATCCCGTGATTATCATTTGACCGGGCTAGCACAGAAGTATTTGGTTGCTGCAATATTTTTTACGGCGTGATGATACTTACAAAAATTAAGTACGCTTTTTTTCAAAGCTAAATTATATTAACTTGAACAGGGAAAGCACGTTGAGGTGGGACTTTGGACACATTAAATACACGCAGATTGGAGATGCGATCCACCTGGGGAGAGAGGTGCATTGGTGGGTGGCGTCACCTCCTTAAAACACCATTTTGTGCGGATAGTCGTGGCGACTGAGGCTGAACTGCGATCTCAGGTAGGCTAGCAGAATCTTGGCGTTCTTTGTCCTCTTGATGGCCTCAATTACCTGCTTGTCAACAAGGCGTTGATCAATTTTCCGCTCGTCCTTCAACTTGTAAGCCTTTTCATCAGCCTGCACAAACAGGCTGTCGGCGTCTTTCTTGGACTTCTGTGGCTTTGAGCGCGCGAAGTAAGTCTTTGTTTGCATTCTCTTTGGTAGTTTGAACTACAAAAAAGCCGACAATAAACACTCTACTTAAACCATTTCAGTAACAATGACACTTCATGAACACGTACGCATTTCAGCTTGATTGAAGTTTTCGTTGCAATGACGTAGTCTGGATGGACTCGCCGAACTGGTATCCCATTGGCCTTGTACGGCCCGGTTACGAGGAGGAGACCCGAAAACCTGTGCCTGCCAATCAGGACAGCCCGTTTGCCTTTGTGTCTGCCGGCAAGAAGGATTACCACAGTTCCGATTTTTTGAAGCGATTCTCGCAGCTTCCAGCGCAGAATTCCACGATTCGGCTTGTCGCGTCGGCGACGTGCTGCTGAGGTCTTCGTTTTTTGGCCTTTCACCGGCTTCCCGAGCGCGTGGGTGGCCACCGGTGCACCATCACGACGGTGCTGAGGCACGCGACAAGGCACCTAGGACATTAAAATCCGTTGCTGTGACATTGCTACTGAAATGATATCAGTAGAAATGTATATTTAGAACTACCTGAGTATCGAAAGACCTTGGGAAACGTCCGCATTCGAGGTGACCGTTCCTCGGACGCTTGGCCTTTTTCTTGCTCTTCTCACCATCGGGTCTACTGTTGGGGTCTTCGGGTGGCCTGGGGCGTTTTCGGTCCTTCTTGTCCCCTCCCGAGGACTTGTCATCCCCTTTTCTAGGTGGTTCCTTGTCTTTCTTTGATTTTTTCTCCCCCTTTCCACTTTTCTGGGGCGGCTTCTTCCGTTTTCCGCCCGAATCCACTGCTTTCCTTTAAATTGTAAGCCCAACATTAAGTCAGGTTTGTGTACTAATCTATTTACGTGTATTTCTGCTCTCCTGAAATTAGTAGTATGCTCAAACGTCTTGCAAATGTATTTTTTTTTTCATAATGTTTAAGTTCACGCAAAAAATGCATTGGTTATTTCAAATAGTTTAAGCGCCGGATTGCTGTGCCATATTTTTAATGAAGCGGGAGGAGGGAGCCCTTGCACAAAGCATTTAGGTAAACTACTGCTCAAATGAAATGAGTAGTAATTTACGAAAAATTTCAATTTCTATGATAACTTTTGAGTGTTTGTGACAAATAAAGATGGAATTGAAGAGCTAGGCATGAGTTCTGACTCATTTTGAAAATTTTCGACCGTCTGATTTGGTCAATTTTTGAATTAAATAAATTTGCCTGCTAAACATGTAATCGCAAAATCTTCGTTGTCAAGCCAGATTAAAACAATCGCGCTGAAGGTAGTATTTGCCCAAGTTTCGCTAATTCGTTTAAGCATGATCGCTAACTGATAAGCCATATACGGTGTGCCAGAGTGCTGCTGGTCATATTTTAAATGAAGCGTGATGAAAGAGTCCTTCCATAGTGCGTTTAGGTCAACTAGTTTGTATTGTGCAAATACTACTGAAATGAAATAAGTATTAAGTTGTATTTTGAGATTAATTTAAATTTTGTTGATAAATTTTGAGCAATTGTGACGGAACTTAATTGATAGGCGTAAATTCTGACCCATTTTGAAAATTTTGACTGCTGATTGGGATGGTTTTTGAATTAAGTAAGTTTGCCTGCTCAAGGTCGCACCAAATTCGCTAATTCGTTTAAACTAAACCTGCATTGCATAAACACACATACACACACTCAATTAGGGTTGATATGACAACGTTATACAAAGGAGCGTAGGTAAATTCTGGAATGAGTTGAACAACCTCGTTTGTTTGAATGAATTCTAGTGTAATTGTGGCGCCATTTCAACTAGGGGTACAGCAGACTGAGCATGATTCAATCGATTATCGATAAATAAACAGATGATGTGGGATAGTTAATGTTTGGTGTGATTTTCGTTAGTAATAAATTAATGAGCACGGATACCTCAGTATCACTGTTGACTCTCAAACGTCAATTAATTGTTAGTAGCAAAAAAGACACTAAGTGGACTTGGTGTAATGCACAAATGTACTCACGATGATTTAGGAGCCTCCTTCCGCTTCTGTGATTGGTTTGAAGACTTCGTTTGTCGAGATTGTGCCTTCTGCTCCTTAGCGACGTCCTTCTTTGGCACTTGGGCTTTCGGTGGGTTCACGGCGTGTGGCATTTCCACATCGGGTGTGGCCACAGTCGCCGTCTGACTCCGTTGAGAATCCTTCTCGTCAATTTTCGCCTCTACGACTGCCGCGGACGTTTGCGTGTCCGTGGTCTTCCGCTTCTTGGACGCTTCCGCGGTTTTTGCAGACTGAGGTTTGTTGGTGGGTCGATTCGATTTTTGTGGAGGTTTCCGTGTGGCCTGCAGGTCTTCTGCGGGTTCAAGCTGCTGCTCACAGGTTTGGTGAACCACAGGAGGGGTCTTCGGTTGAGTTTTCGTGGACTTCTCCTTCTTGGTGGATGCCTTTTTCGTCGGAGACTTCTTTCTCGCAATTACTTCAGTCTTTAGAGGTTGTTCATCTGGAACACTTGCAATATCTGGAGTAGCTGATTGAACAGGCTGCAACACAGGTTCAATAAAAGGCTCCTTGTTTAACGGTTCTACGTGCGACGTAGGCATTCCACATTCCATCTTTGAGACCTCTTCAACGCAGACACAAGGCTCCTCGTCCATTGTGGTTGATTCTGATTTGGTCAAATCTTCTGATTGTGTGGTGGGACAAGTGAATTCAGCTGGTTGATTGATCAGTGATATCGGAGGGATCTCAACCTGATTAGGATTTTCTTTCGGTGGCGTCTGAAGGGATGTTTCCTGAAGGACTGGCTCCACCACCGTCATTTCAACGTCATTGTTGGCTGATGGTTCGAGCATCGTCTCCGTGTCCTCCTGACTTGTCTTGTGGACGTCCATATTGTCTGTTGAAATTTCATCCGCTGTGGAGGCGACAACTGGTTCAGAAACCTCCTCGATATCGGGCATTAGGTCGTCCTCCTTCAATTCCATCAGCAAATCAAAGACATCTGGAATGTGCGTGGATTCCAGCGTTTCTGATGGCGCGATGCCAACGGATTCCTTCAACTCGCTCTTGCCACACTCAGAGTCGGCAGACGTGGAACCAGTCTTTCGTCTCTTGGGAGATTTTGCGTCTGTGAATTCCACATCAGCCTCGGTAACTGGAGCGCCTTCAACTGGTTGAATTAGAGTCTCCTCAACAACCAGATCGGCGTCTCCAACAACTGAACCAGTGGCAGCCGGCTCCATTTCCACACCGTCAATTGCCTCTGGGGGTAGCGAACCTTCGGCTTCCACAGACGTCGAGTTGGCATTCTTCTTCTCACCCTTGTTCTTCTTGTTCTTTGGATGGCAAGCTGGCGCGGTTTTTGAAAAACTGGGTGAAACTCCTTCAGAACGCCTGGAAGACTCATCTTCCAGTGCTGGTGACACATCAGTGCCTCCAAAGGACTTCGCATTTCGCTTCCGTGGTTTCTTGGAACCCTTTTCCGTGACTGGGATCGGTTTATCACATGGCGCTATTTCCATCGTTTCGTGATGAACTGAATTCGAATTTTCATCCAGAACAGCTGATGCACAATCCGCAGGTTGATTTTCATCGCCACCGTCAGTGTGATGGACATCTTTGGTTTGGTTGAACGGTTCGTCGTGTGTTGAGGAGTTGGTAGTCCTGCGTCTTGCTCTAGACGCCTTCTTAGATTTGCCGGATTGCTCACCTTTTTCAGAAGAACTTGACTGCTTCTGTCTAGCCGTCTTGCCTGGTTTAGACGACGGAGTCGGTTTCTGAGGATGCTTGGTCTCACCAGCTTCCGCATTGTCGTGATGAGGATGATCTGGATGTGGCGGAGTTTGTTCGAGCTGGTTGACCTCTGTAGATCTAATAACCTCGTCACTTCCACAGGGAGCCACATCTCCTGGTTTCTCGTCATTTCGAAGCAACCCAGCCGATTCGCTTACATCGTCCTTCTCGGCTGATTTTGAAGAACTCTTCTTTCGTCGGGAGCGTCTCTTGTTGGCAGTTGACGATTCCGGTTCAACCATATCAAGGGAATTAGTGTTCCCCTTTTTGCCGTGGGACGGTTTGCTCTCTACACGGGGCACTTCGCTGGAATGGATCGGTTCTTCAGACATCTCGACGGGTTCAGCGGACTGTTGTCGAGTGCTTCCATCGGTTTCGTCGAAACTATCCACTGTGCCTTCAACACAAACTGGTGCGATTGTCGCATTGTTCTCAGCTTCGTGGTGTTCTGGCTGTAGACCATTGTAGTCACTAGGCGAATTTGGCGGACTGGCTTCGAGATTGGCGCTTTGACCTGGAACGGGTTGCTTCATGGGTTTCGTAGTTTCCACTGGGTGCGTCTCCGATGGTTTCAGACCCAGGACATCGCAGTATTGCTTGTACGTGATGAGACCGGTATTTTCGGGGTCAAACAGAGAAATCCACGTCGTCACAAAACTCTCCTTATAATTCATCCTCCGCATGTATGTCTTCAATTGGCTAATTGTAATCACACCGGAATTGTCCGTATCGATCGCGGAGAAGGCCTTCTGGAAGGCAGCCATGGCGTTAGCCCGTCTGTAAGCTAACAAACGTGCGACTAAGCCGGCAAAACGTGGTCACACTGACGTTGATATCGAGCGCGTCTGCGTGGACCAATCACACTGCTCGACGTAGTTGGCGCGTGCTTCAAACTCGCCGCACATCCTGCGTGCCACGCACGCGCGCGTGCGTAATTCTTCTGCCATTTTTTATTGGCTGGCGATTTGGTTGGTGTGTGTTCATAGGACTCCACCTAATCGCTGGAAAGCTTTCAGAGGGCACACAGAAATGCAATTTTGTGTGACCACGACTTGAGCATCACTCAGTTCATATTTTAAGGGACGTTCTTGTAGAGGTGAACTGGAATAGTCGAAAGGCTTAGAAAAAAACTGCCATTTTCTGTGCCAGAAATTGCTTCGGTGTTGCTGACATAAAGGTGCATTCAAGTGACGCCGAATGCGCCCCAGATTCCTATCTAAAGCACCAGTTAATTTTGTTGGAAAATTTTACTGAATGCGCACGACGTTTTAACGACGGTGGTTGGCCACACAAGTAGTACGTCTTTGATGACCCAATTTCTGGATTCACGGCTACATTGCTCAGGATGAAAAAGAGTTCGAAAATTTCGCTATTTTTTTCGTTTTTTTTGCATCGACAGACACACACACGAAATGGCAAGGATGGATCATATCTGAACCATATTTCAACCAATCACATGCCGACATTTAGGGAATTAAAAGCCAACACAGAGAGAAGGCAAGGTTATTCGTGTGGGATGTAGTGAAGGCAGGAGGATTAGTAAAATGCCAAATCAAGCAGACTGCACATTCACCGGATCCTCTGGGTCTCTTTGAGCTAGCCACCATTGTGAAGTTTTGGAAATGTTATGCTGATGTACGTTGCCTTGACAACGGATTAAGTTTCTATTACCCGGCAATTACCAGAGTTGTTGCCACAAATTCCAGAGGTGTCAGTAAAAGAATTTTTCCAAATTTTGTTACTTCCACGGAATTCCCTATACTTTACACTTGGCGCTTTCGCGAATCCTTGTTTAAATCAATCAATTTCGGAACATCATCAGCCTCTCGAGGTACCACTGATCGATACAACTACAACGATTGGTGGATCTAGCAGATAAGGACGAATGTTCCATGCACATTTCCCGAAAAGTAAACTAAAAAATATCCGTGAGCCTAAATGTTTGCATCACTGCGGTGTTTGCTTATGATTCCTACTCATGACCAGCCCGCAACCCTACTCCTCTGATTAATTAGCTTGAAATTTTCTACAATTGCCGGTCCACTAAAACAAGCACACAACCCATGCCATGCCGCAGTCAAATAACTGGTTGCTATGATGCAATCGTCAGTTTAGCTGGTTGCTGTTTAGCGCATTAAAGCCATTAATTCATCTTCACTTACTGTGAATAAGGTCATCGTGGTAGTTAGTAAACTGTTTTCGACGTCTCTTTGCGCATAAAATTATGGCTTAAATCCAGGCCGCGTTTTTTTCCCCACCGAGTACAAACGGGCACATTCAAGAACCCAACTTGATCAGTTGGCGCGTAGTTGAACAGATTTCGAAAAAAATTCACCCAAGCCATGATCTCAGTCCTGCCAGTTAGGCCAAAATTACCGCACAAGCCCATCATTTCCCCCCTCTCCCACTTTAATGGAGTCCTATCATTGGTCAAATTTCCATAAACTGCTCGGCTACTACGGGCTTTCGTGCAGAGAGCACACGAATTTGAATTGCCCGGCAGGCGCGCCAAACATTTAAACGGTGGCATAAAGCTTGACTACAGAGTTTGCCGCAAATGGGGTACTAGTCGAGATTCCTAAATCGATATAATGAGCCACCAGATGTTGACCAATCAAAACACTGGTGGTGGCAACCGAAGTCACCAATCAAAAATTACTGGAACCAAGATATTTCAAGCTCTGATATTGGTTGAATAAAACCAGGCGATACTTCTGCAAGTTGGATCAAGTCTAGTTCCCAGACCCCGCCACCACAATTTGACCAATGGTCGCCCTGGGGACGCTAATCACCATATCCTCAATTCCAATTGGCTGAAGTTCAAGGTCAACTACTCTCAGTTAATTTGGCCACTAACGTGGAGCTCTAAGTTGACAAAAATGTGGGAACATTTGTCCTAAAATTACAAAACACAGAACGTCTTTTTTACTCGTTTTGTAACCAATCAGGAGAAGGCGTTTGATTATTTAGTCTGGATTTGTCAAACTTGAAAAATGGCTTAATTGTGATACCCTCGAGAGCTTTTTGCAATGTCGACAATTAAAAACCAGCAAAATGCAACTAGACAACCATTACACTCTCTCTGTCTGGTTTCAGGTTAGGTGTCAAAATTAGCCAATCACAATCCAAATCGCGTTGTTTGAGCTCAGGAACGGGAAAAAAATCAATAAGTTTGTTTTCAAAATGTCTGCCCTCACCTACCTTCTGTGTCTAGCTGTCGCAGCCAAGTCTATGAGGGTGGAGTGGCTGGATAAAATGATGCTGGTTAATTTGCTGTACGAGGTCTACAGGAACGACTCCTTCACGGCGTTTCAGAAGTATCCCCTGGAGATATTCAGTCCCCTCTCTGGACCGTATTATCGACGATTGGACCAGCTCACCGACGCCGCGGCACTCCACATGGCGGCAAACGGTTTTCCCTCTGGCCAGCCAGTCAAATCCACTTTCCCGATCTACCCGCCATTGAGGAAAGGCCAATCCTTCATTTACAATGTGAGTTTTTGATTTGTATTCTTAGTTTTCGTGTACACTTGATTCACCATTTAAATTGCTGTATTGGCGGAACTTGCATGAGGACTGCCAATCGGATAAAACTTGGGTTTCTGACTTTGAAATCTAATTTACGCGCTGCTAAGTTACACATTTGACCTTAACTATGTACAATGCATGGTGTTTAATAAACAGGTTTTTGTGTCTATCAGACGTTTGCCTGCATTGTGATTGCATTAGTGTAACAAAACATGTTGCCTCAGTAAGACGCGACACGTTAAGGACCAGTTTACGATAATAGCTTTTCCTGGTGATTGGTCCCTCACAAGGACGTGACGCCATTGGCGGAGGCTCGCACAAGGCCCTGAACAACGGAACAAAACGCTGTGTAG
The DNA here is from genome assembly GCA_900604375.1 of Mesocestoides corti. NCBI lineage: Eukaryota > Metazoa > Platyhelminthes > Cestoda > Cyclophyllidea > Mesocestoididae > Mesocestoides > Mesocestoides corti. Next base: position 15,947 of record UXSR01000799.1, read on the forward strand.
CACAAACTAGTCCATTTCAATGTTACTCTTGTTTGAAATCAATGCAAACTACTGATTTTGGTCCATTAAACGCCGAGTAGATGTTACCTGCTCACGGAATCCAATTTCTGTTTTCACACATTCGATCTCAGTTGTGTTAGTCGTCAAGGGGTTTGCGTACAAGTTGTGTAATCGCATTATAACAACTATCCTACGTTGTAATTCATGTACTTAGTGATCCCATTACTCATCTGGTGCCTGCTGAGTTCAAATGAGCACACTGCCAAACACCCTGTTCTTTCGTGTGAACTCGGTGTGAAAATTCAATTCCAGCAGATTAACAAGACACACAATCACTGGCAGATTGACACCAACCCGTGGGGCGATAGTTGATTGGCTAACAAAATGCAGAAAAATCGATAAATTTTCAAAATGTCTGATACTGAATCAGACAGCCTGTTTTAAACTGACCGAGTTGTAATAAACACACACACAAGGTCACATGCAGATTTAAACAAGTCATCTCTTTCGAGGCTGGTGTTAGGTGCCAAACGCATTTGCACTTCGATGGGAGGCTGAGTTGTAGGGCGGTTACCCCTGGCAACCAATCAATGGACGTTAGAGGAGGTGTGAGGATACGCGATGGGACTTTATTTCAAAACAAATCTGGCTATTTTTAGCAACTTTCACATCGCAACCAATCCAGGGCAGTCTGAAAGCAGTGCACCCAACAATTTTGGTGTAGTGCGGAACCGGTGGAATTAAAAATGTCGGTGTGCTTCGTGGGGCTTTCTGTTTCTTCACAGTCATCGCACTGGGTGTGGCGTCTGCGTGATTAACGAATGTAGCGCATTGTGGCACAATCGCATGCCGTCAGATATGTAACCACGGTATACAAAATTGCGTGGGCTGGATTTAGTAAAAATATGACATTATAAAAAACCGACAATGAATGAAACCAATTTTAGGTTGTTGAGATACGGTAAAAAAACAGTCTCTTACACGATTGGCTAGTGACCTGCGAATCACATTCGCTGATCAATAAGATTCAACGTCTGACCAATGGCGTTACAGGATATTCTGTTTAACTTGAAATCAATCAATCAATTCTGCACATGTGTAGTTCACACGCTGTGGAGGATGCTGTCGCAAGACCCCTTGCTGTGAATTTGGTTGACCAGAAATGACAGTCAATATTTGACTCAATTCTTCGAATATTGACTGCTGCGTTGGGGTCGAACAAGGCTGCTGTGTGATGCGTCTGCAGGCTCATTTTCCAGAACACGCCTAAGTCACAGACGTCAACTAGAAGGGCATTGCTGATTGGTCAATTTTGAGCAGTCATGTTGGGGTACTCGGATAGACAGACGTGGGTGTGTGGTCTGGGCCGATGTCTCAAATGTGGGATGATTTTGTGGGTGGTTCACACTGAACCTCTCCCGCCTCAGCCATCACAAACGAACGGCCTGTTCTCTCATTTCGACCTTGGGTCAGACGATATGATTGGTTGTCGTCAATCGGATACGAGCGATTCAATTGGACCGTATCCATTTCAATGCACTTGCTAATTAGCACTTGCTACGTGATTCGAATTAAATTGTAGC